>RJWJ010003335.1:0-87911 GCA_004363605.1 Indri indri
GGGGACTGGCCAGCAGAGGCGCAGCTGAACCCAGAAGTCCAAGCGATATTGTCCTGGCTCGTTCTCACTCTCACGCTCTGTCCTTTTCCCAGCAGATTCCGCCCGCCAACCGTGGTGGCAGAATAGCTGCCCACAGCTCCCACCGCATCCTCACGGAGCTACTTCTCCTCTCAATGGCTCCAAATTAAAGTCCCAAGTCTGATTCCCACTGGATTAACAAGATTCATGTGCCCACCCCCAAAACAATCACCACAGCTACAGGAATTTGATAATGCAATAGGCTGGGGAAAGGTCCCACACTCACCCCTGAATCGGGGTGGTCTGCCCCCAGAATCGCATGGCTTCCCAGGTGTTATCAAACAGCACTGGGCTCACTGCCTGCTCAGCTTCCCTGTGTCTACCAGACACTGCAAATGTGACATGTCCTCGACCAAGCCCTCGCCCCTCCCATCCTTCTCCCCGACCAGGGCTTCCTCATCTCAGCAAACATCACCACGGCCCACTGTTCTCTTACATCCCACAACCCACCCGTCGGCAAGAGCTGCCCTCTCTACCTCCAAGCACACAGCACCTGCTCTGCGTCACGTCCCCACTGCCGCTTCCCCCACTGCCGCTGCCATCCTCTCACAACACCTTCATCTCTTACCTGCTACTGCTGGCTCTTCCTAGCTGGCCTCCCCTCTTCCCCCAAGCCCCTGCCCCTAATCAACTCCCCACACAGCAGCCAGAGGGCTGTTCCTCTTTTTAATGTGATCCAGAGCCAATCACTGCTCTCAACCCTCTCGCGGCTTCCCACTGCATTTGAATGAAATCCCAGGGCCTTCCCATGACCCTGAGGCCCCAGCTGAACTGTGACCTCTCCAGCTCACTCCCCGCCTTCCCACCATCTGCACCAGCCACAGCAGGCACCCCTCTGCTTCTCTCATCTCGGGGCCTTTGCACAGGCTATTCCAAGTCTGGGGATGCTCTTCCTCCAGATCTTCCCGTCACTCGGGTCTCACTCAATGTCACTTCTCCAGACCTTACAGACCACTTGCCCCAGTCTCTGTCCTTTTACTCTGCTTTATCTCTTCATAACAATCACCTAAACTGGCATTACATGTGTGCTTGTTTACATGTTTGCTTGGTTGGTTGGGGTTTTTTTGGAGACAGTCTCACTCCGTTGCCCAGCTAGAGTGCAGTGGCCTCATCATAGCTCACTGCAGCTTCCAACTCCTGGGTTCAAGCGATCCTCCTGTCTCAACCTCTAGATTAGCCGGGACTACAGGTGCAGCCACCAGGCCCAGCTAATTTTTTCTATTTTTTTTTTTTTTTTTGTAAAGAGGGAGTCTCATTCTTGCTCAGGCTGGTCTCAAACTCCTGGCCTCAAGTGATCCTCCCACCTCACCCTCCCAAAGTACTAGGATTACAGGTGTGAGCCACTGCCCCCAGCCTGCTTGTTTACATGTCTTGTGGCCTCCAGAGAGGGGAAGCTTCTTGAATGGAGGAACTTTTTCTTGTCCCTTTCTGTATCCCCATGGCCTAGAACAGGAGCTGGGGGGTTATTGGAACTCTGCAATAAAGTTTTCTTGAACAGATAGGTGGATGGATGGATGGATGGATATGCTACAAGAGGGAAGGGATCATTTTCTAAGAGAAATTGTTCCATTTCCAGAAGGAAATGGAAATGAATACCTGGTGGGCCTCAACCCTCACTACTGCTATCAGAGGGTGCATCTCAGTGCTGCAAGAAAGCTGACACCCAGGGTGCAGGCCCCGGGCCCATCCTGGGAAGGTGGGTTAGCAGCCTTATTGCCTTCACCTCCCTGATGTCTAGTTTCCCTTTTGAAGTCAGGACTGATGAGCGATTCCCCCAAAGAGCAGTACAGGGGTTTGTGCCAATGGCAGGGGCGGCAGTGGTGGTGGGGCCATGTCAGAGACCTTGCGCCTAGGCCCACTCTCAGTCAAGAGGGAAGAGTGGCTGCTGGCTGCTCATCTGTCATGTCACCCTCCTATGTGGCCAGCAGGCTAGGGTCTATTTGCTCCGTCCCTGACTCCTCCTAGACCATCAGAGTCTGAGGTTGCCATAACCACATCCTCTGCTCAGGAGGAAGAAGACCCCAGCTCTCACAGGAGGGAGGGGGAGTGATGTTCTAGACTGGGCAGTAGCATAGGTGATGGATTCATTGCAGAAATGTCCCCAATTTCTGTACCCTTAGCAATATGACTTGGCAGTTGCCCATCAAGAGATGGAGTCTCTTTCATCATCTGGGCTGGCTTGCCATTGACTTTGGCCAGTCGAATGTGACGGAAGTGCCAGATCCAGGCCTGGACCTCTGAATCCAACTACAGCAAGGAAGCCCCGGCAGAGCAAGGTTGAGAAGGATAGAAGCTATGTGAGAAATTATTTTCCCTTTCACTTCCAAGGGTGGTTTTCATTCCCTGAGAATGTACTAATAGGTAAGGGTTTGTGTGTTCAGGGGCTTTTCTGTGTTGCTTGCGATGTTACTTAGGAGGTATGTTTATGCCATTGTTGAGCTCAATTTGAGGCAGGACATATGAGTTACATCTTCTGACCCTAACAGGATTTTCAGGGGCTCAGTCTGAACCTGGCCCCTCTGGCCCCAGGAGGACAATTGCAGGCACAGGTCCGTCTGAGGGGGCGGAGGGAACCTCATGAGCACAGGAGCGGGAGGGGAGGCTGTGGCTTCCTCCTCTCAGGGGACTACACCACCCCTTCAGAGGCTCAGCTGCTGGGCCCAGTGGGCTAAGGGCTTCCCCTGAACACCCCCTTCTCATTTTCCCCTGAGAGGAGGGGACCTCATTGTTTTACACCTGCAGCCCACCTCTCCACATCCTCCCACAGCAGCAATGAATTACCCGGTTGGTGAAATCAGTTGACAGTGAACATTCCGGGGACATGTTTAGCAGGTAGGGTCCTTGCTGTGAAGGGAGATGCAGCCTTGCTCTGTCATTTGGACCAAAGGCAGAGCTCCTCCCAACTGTGACCCTAAGCCCCCCAGTGCAGACCCCCACCCCTGCACCTCAAGGGCAGTCTGTCCGCTGCAGCTTCCTGGCCTGGCCTGGGTGAGGAAGTCAGCTGACGTGCAGCCGGCTGTGCTCAGTTTAGCTGTCACACCGCGGCCCCAGCGCTTACACACACTGGACAGCCACGGCTTCTGACCCCTGCCAGCCCAGAGAAGAGGATGGGGAGCTAGCCTGACGAGCTCACACTTGATGCTCAGGAACCAGCAGCCAGCAGCCAGCTGAGGTCTCCATCCCAAGTTCTTTGGAACAGGATAAAAGCCCTTGAGCAGCAGAGGGCAGAGCTGAGTGACTGTTGGCGTCCTGTCCCTCCCCAGGCCTCTTCCCACCCACAGTGCCTGCTGCACCCACGCCTCAGGAAGCTGCAAGAGACAAGGCCCAAAAAAGGACGCTTTAATACAAAGCGGATGGGGCACGGCCTGGGAAGGACTTAAAGAGGAAAGAGTGTCAGGAGCCGGCGGCTGGGGCAGCGGGGGCCCTGCGGAGCGGGATGATGCAGACGGAGTTCCGAGCCTCTTTGATCCGCCACCATCGGCCGAGCCTGCAGGGGGATGAGAGGCTGAGACGTGCCCAGCCCCGACATGGTCCCCACCCCGTTCCCACCCCGCTGCCCAGCCAGTGCCACCTTGCCCCTCACCCTCGAGGGTCCCCACAAACCTGTGCTCCTGCCCGACCCCAGCCACTAGGAAGTCCCCAGTGCTGGAGAACTTGAGGCTATTGATAAAACCCACCTGAGGAGAGAGAGGGACAATGTGGTAAGACATCAGACCACCACTCCCCGACAGCCCCCACCATCACAGTCAAGTGCTCAGCCTTACCAGGCTTGGGTTAAATCCCTGCTCTGCTTCCTGCCACTAAGTGGCGTGGGCCAACCCTCCACCCATTGGGGCCTCAGCCTCCACATCTGTGAGATGGGGGCAAGTAGAGCACCAGGCTGTCGGAGAGTTTGTGAGGACTAAGGAGACGGCATCTGCCAAGTGTGTTAAGGGCATGGCCTGAGGCCTGGCTCCTGGTTGTGGGGCCCTGCAGACCCCATGGCCGTCACCACTGCCCCAGGCCCTGCACTCTCAGCACATGTCACTGACAGATCCTGCCACTCTCCCCCCGGTCACCCCAATGTGGATGGTCAGGCCCGCACACGCCAGCCAGACACTCCATCTGGCACCAGCCGTGTAGAATCAATCACGGCACCAGGCCTCTGCGCCTCTGCCCACGCTGTTCCCTACCTTGTACCCCAGCACCCAGGACAGGGCCTAGGACAGGGAGGGGAGCGGAGGAGGGGAAGAGGGAGAGGAGGGAGGGTTCCTGCCAGGCCCTGTGCCAGGAGTTGGCCCTACCCTGAGGGGGATCCCTTCTGGCAGGAAGAAAGATGTTAAAGGGCTAATTCCAGGAACCATAAGCTCCAGGGGCCTCAGGAGTATGGCAAAGACAGGCTCATTCAAGCCCCACTCACCAGGGGGATGTCACAGAGATGGTCAAGCTGCCGGAAGCCCTCCCCGCACTGCCAAAGCCGCACGCAGGAGCTGTGGGAGCCTGGGGGCACAGGGATGGTCAGCAACCCCCAGAATAGCCCACTCTGCGACCCCTCCTCCCTGCCTTGCAGGGCACCCACCTGTAGCCACGAGGTCTGTGTTGAGTAGGGCTGTCACCGACGACACCCAGAAGGGCTGCTCCAGGCCTGGCTCCCCCCGCAGCCCGTGAGCTTCACGCTGCAGGGCAAGTGGCCGCTTCCTGGAGAGGCCCCACAAGGCCACGGAGCTGTGGACATGGCATACAATCAGTGAGGGGCCAGGGGCAGGAGAGAAAGGCCACACGGCAGGGAGGGATCAAAGGCACACACCAGCCGTGGGAGGTGGACAGGGTCAATGAGCTCTCTGCTTCAGTGTCCTCATCTATGAAAAGGAGTTACGGGAGCACCCCCATGGGGGATTCTACGAGGCGCGCTCAGGGCCTGGCGGGCAGCCAGCAGGCGCTCAGGAGCAGCAGCAGTGGTTGGAGACATCAAAAAGGCAGCTCTTACCCATCATCTGCACCTGACACCATGTGCTCCTCGTTGATGAGATGGATGCAGTCGATGGAGCCCCTAGAAAAAGGGGCTGTAAGGGGCACAGCCCAACCCCACCCCTAGCCCCAGCCCATGCAGCCCCCACCTGGCACAGCAGGCTGCCTTACTGGTGGCCATAGAAGACAAGCTGGGACTCCTCGGGGATCTTCCACACACGAACAGTCCCGTCCCGGCCCCCAGCCGTCACACAGCACTCCCGGCTCAGGGCATCCAGTGCAGCCACTGCGTCCTGATGCCCGAAGCTGGAGGGCAAGACAGAGCAGGCTGGGGGTCACGCGTGGGCTCCCGTGCGCACATCTGCACCCCCTCTCCCCTCACACACTCACAGCGTCTCCACATAGGAGTTCTCCGCCACGTTCCACACCTTCACGGAGCGGTCGTGGGACGTGCTGTAGAGCTGGTGAGTGCCTCTGCGGAACGCCAGCCCCTAACGGTGCAGGGAGAGAGGGCAAAAGGGAACCTGGACTACAGCAGCTGAGAGTGAGGTTGGGCCCAGAGGGTACTTCCCGAAAAGCAGGTCGCGTGGCACAGGGGGCCAGCTGCCCCGAGAGCACTCTGTGGAGCGCTCACGTGGCCCACGTGCCCGGCTGCCCTTACACAGATGCAGACTTCTCAAGCCCGCCCTGGTCCCTGTGCAGGCTCCACTCGGTCTCCCCCAGCCCCTCCCCCTCCCTTCAGCATGTTATGTCCTGTATGGCACCGCTCTCTACCCGACAGTGCAGGTTCCCTGAGGACGGGGACCCCAGGGGCCCAGCACCAAGCCTGGCCCACTCAGCAGGTGCTTGCTAAACATCCGCCAAGGCAGGCGCAGCTCCTCACCGACACAGCGTCCCGGTGTCCCGTGAAGGTGTACAGGTGCCGGCAGCTCTGGGCCTCCCAAATGAGAATGAGCTTGCTGCGGTCACCAGAGGCCTGTGGGGTTGAAGACAATGACCACAGACACCCACCATGCACCCAGACCTCGCACCTGCCCCCCGGGCCAACCTGGCCTTACGAGATACTTGCCGTCCGAGGAGACGGCCATACAGAGCACGTGGCTGCTATGGCCGGGGGGCTGTCCCTCGGCACCCTTCTTGGCTCGAGGAATCACATGCAGCTTCCGTCCACTCTCCACGCTCCCTGTCACGAGGGGGGAGAGAGGTTACTAGGTTGAGGGACAGGGCTGGCTGGCAACCCCCTCAAGGGGCAGCATGGAAAAGGGGACCACGGAAAAAGCCCTGGACTCAGGTCTGAAGACCTGGTCCAGCCACTGTGAGCCTTTGGACAAATCAACTCAGTTTCCTCATCTGTTAAATGAGGACAATAATCCCCAAAAGCAGCCATGAAGCCCAAAGAGAGAAGATGCAAAAGTGCTTTGGGGCCGGGGGCGGTGGCTCACGCCTGTAATCCTAGCACTCTGGGAGGCTGAGGAGGGAGGATCGCTTGAGGTCAGGAGTTCGAGACCAACCTGAGCACTGAGCAAGAGTGAGACCCCGTCTCTACTAAAAATAGAAAAATTAGCCAGGTGTGGTGGCACATGCCTGTAGTCCCAGCTACTTGGGAGGCTGAGGCAGGAGAATCTCTTGAGCCCAGGAGTTTGAGGTTGCAGTGAGCTAGGCTGACACCAGTGTACTCTAACTAGGGCGACAGTGTGAGGCTCTGTCTCCAAAAAAAAAAAAAAAAAAGTGCTTTGGGATTGATGATGTGACTTCTTCCTGTTACTATGGTGGGTAGACAAGGATAGTGCTCAGCTGTCGGATGTCAGGAACCTGGAAGGACCAAGGACTCAATCACAGGACTGTGCAGAGCCTCGAACATCTTCTGATCCAACCATCCATCTGCGGTGTCAATTCCTATCAAAGCATCATCCTGCTCAACTGTCTCTAGGGACAGGGAGCTCATAAGCCCCACTGCTGGGCAGAAGCTTCCACTGTCACCCAGAAATCACCTCTTTGGGAACAAACCTGCCTCCAAAGGCTTCTCCCCATCAGGGCTCTGTTTGCCAAGACCACTGCTTCTTCCCCAGGCCAACCCTTCCAGATGTGCCCTGGGGCTACACCCGCCCCAGGCACTCACTCACACTTAATGATGCTGCAGTCTTTGGCGGCGGAGAAAATGGCCAAGTCATCGGGAGTGATGACCAAACACGTGATGGAGAGCTGGTGGCCCCGTAAAACTCGAATGTCAGCTGGGACAGGGGCCTGGATCTGGGCAGACAGGGGCTGGGTCACTGTGGCTGGGGACATGAAGATACCACCCCCCACCAACGCTGGCCTTTCCCACCCACCCTGGCCAGAAGGTAAACAGGAGCCACTGCTGCAAGGATCAGACCCTACCTGACCTGATCTGCCCAAGTGTCCACCATGCTCCAGAGCAAAGACCCCCACAGCTCGAGCCCCCATGGAGCCCCCAGTGCCCTCCAACTTACACCAAAGGACTGTGCTCACTCACCTCTTTTGCCACTGACTTCTGCAGCCTGCCTCTCTGCTCGAGCTGCATGGGGAGGACAGAGGTGAGGTCCTGGGGGCAGGACCAGCCCCACCCCTGCCCCACACTCTCCCTCCATACTCACCACATCCTCCTTCAGGCGCCCTGCCACCTGGTCCTCCTCAAACGCACGGGCCTCAGCCTTCTCATCCTCTGTGCAGCATAGACCAGACCAAGTAAACCAAGGCTGAGACCCCACTTTTCCCATCCCATCCTCACCCCAGGGCCCCAGGGCTGGGTCCTGCAGGAAGCTCAGGCTGTCTCAGAAGAGGGGAGAGCAGGTTGAATGGCCTCCTCCTCCTCCTCCCTTCCTTATCAGATCAGTCTAAAACCCCCTGCAGGTGCTGCAAGAGGCCCATTAGAGCTCCTGGCCACCCCCAAGAGTGCAACCAGCACCAACAGCCCTGGCACCCGCTGGGTATCTGCATCGGTCACCCATCAGGTGGCGGGGGCTGCAGCAGACATGCACAGGCGCAGGCCCTGCCCTTCGCCGTGCCTGCTCACTGGCTCACCTTGCTGCCGGAGCTGCTCAAGGTAGAGCTTGGCCAAGCGCAGCTTCTTCTCCTGTGCAGTCTCCTCCAGCTCCTCCTCTTCCTCCTCCTCAGTCTTCCTCGGAGCTGGGCTACAGGCAGGAGGGGGCTGGGTCTGAGAGGCTCATCCTACCCCTCTAACCACTAGGACTGTGCCTCCTCGATGCTCTCCCTGCCACTCAACCTTCCCCAGCCCAGCCAGCCCTCATGGCCAGTGATTACACGTGCAGAAAACTGAAGGCTATGACTCGCCAGACCCAAAGGCCCCACTCAGTGCCTGGCATAGAAGTGAAAACAGACCCAAAACCCAAGGATATTAAGTCTCTCAACTTTGAGGGAAAGAGAAGGTTCTACAGACTTCCAAGAGAAATCAGGTCACAAACAAAGCATCAAAAATCAAAATGGGCTGGACGTAGTGGCTCACACCTGCAATACCAGCACTTTGGGAGGCCAAGGCAGGAGAATAACTTGAGGCCAGAAGTTCAAGACCAGCCTGGGTAATATAGCAAGACCCTGTCTCTATAAAAAAAATTTAAAAATTAGCCAGGCGTGGTAGCATGCGCCTATAGTCCCAGCTACTTGGGAGGCTGAGGCAGGAGGATCGCTTGAGCCCAGGAGTTTGAGGTTGCAGTGAGCTATAATGACAACACTGCACTCCAGCCTGGGAGACAGAGTGAGACTCTGTCTCAAAAAAAATAAATAAATAAAAATTAAAAATGGTCAGATATCTAAACAGCAATATACAGAGAACAAGACAAAGGAGACTTACACACGAAACTCTGAAGGAAAATAACCACTGGGATGCCGTGCCCAGTTAAAACATCAATGACATCATCAGATGTGCAAGGTGCCTCAGAATTGGTTCTTTCTCCTTTTTTAAAGATAGAGAATGTATTCCCCAAACAAGAGGGTAAACTAAGAGGAAGGCAAAGGATACCAGAAGCAGGAGACCTAGCACGGAAGGCCAAAAGATGACAACCACCCCCAGACAAGGAGGCTGTCGGTCTGGACCAGATCCAAGGACCCAAGAGGTAGACACACTTGGACTGCCATCGTCCTAGACTCACTGCCACAGCCTCCATACCCCAGTCTGTGGACCAGCTGAGGGTACTCACTTCACTCAAAGACAGGCCCTGCTTTGACCTGCTCCTGGGAGCTAGAGGCAGGTCATGAGGACTCAGAAACAGAAAATCCAGGGCAGCCCACTCCCCCGATCGCATGCCTGCAGATATCTAGTCTTTGTCAATTGCCCCAACCATATTTCCCAGGACCCACTCATGACCTTACCTAAGCCTGCTCCAAAAGAGACCTTGAAAACTCTCAGGAAAGCCAAAGCCAACCACACCCCCAAAGACCATTTGGTGCCCTTGCCTGGCAAGGCTTCGGCAGTCAGGTTGGTGCCACCCTTCCCTTACACAGCCAAAGTTGGGACTTCCCAGTTTACCCAAAGTAATCAATCTATCGTTTAAGGCTTCACACATAGGAGGCAGAACTGTAAAGAAAACCAAGGGAAGCATATACTGAATGATTCCATTCATATGGCATTCTGGAAAAGGCACAACTCTGGGGACAGTGGTTAGCAGGGGTTGAGGGAAGGCAGAGGAGTGACTACAAAGGAGCAGGGGAGCATTCTGAAAGGTGACAAAACCTTTCTATAACTTCATGGTAGTGGCAGTTATACAACTATGTACATTTGTCCAAACTTGCAGAACTATACACTTAAAAAGTGAATGTTACTGTACATAAATTATAACTGAATGAGAAAACATTTTTTTCATTTTTTTAAAAGAAGAAGAAAGGGCCAGGCACAGTGGCTCATGCCTGTAATCTCAGTGCTTTGGGAGGCCAAGGCAGGAGGATCACTTGAGGCCAGGAGTTGGAGACCAGCCTGGGCAACATAGTGAGACCTCATCTCTACAAAAAATTTAAAAATTAGCCAGGCGTAGTATCGTGTGCCTGCAGTCCTAGCTAGTCAGGAGCCTGAAGCAGGAGGGTCATTTGAGCCCAGGAGTTTGAGGTTGTAGTGAGCTACCATGATGCCACTCGAACTCTACCTGGGACAACAGAGTGAGACTCTGTCTCTACAAAAAAAGAAAAAGAAGAAAGAAAACCAAAAAAAGTATTAACTCAGGTCAGAAATGACAGTTAGGGCTTCTAAGCTTCTGCAAATGTTCTAGTTCTTAACCTTAGTGGTAGGTGCACAGAGGTTCACCATTTATCACTACTCTCTATGGTACAAATGTTTCTCATTTACTCTTCTATATCTAATATGTTTCACAATATAATATTTTAAAAATATTTAAAAGTCTTAGCACAGGGCCTGGCACACACTTACTCACAATAATGTTAGGCTTAAGAAAAGTATTTTAAGTCTTTCTGTGTGCAAGTTAAGGCAACACATAATCAATTTTAGAAGGAGAATTTCTAAAGCCAATTCGTAAGGAAGGCACTAGGATTCCCTGGTATGAGAGCCTCTATCCCACAGAATCAGGCCTGACACCTTGCCCAACCCTTTGAAATCTTATAACCAACCCTATCAGCTGCAGAAATGAGGGAGCCATTCAAAGCTCTCCACGATCAGGATGTACCCACTACCTGCCCTTCCATAGTAGAATAAAGTAGAAGTCTTAAACTCTTGAATAGTATTTGATGCGATAGAAATAAAGAAAATTGCACAGATATCAGAGAAGAGTGAAAAATAACTCCTCTAAGAAAGGTTATACATGCATTTCAAATCAATGTTTACTATATGATTAGCTCGATCTCTGAAAATGGAGAAAGCAAAACTCTAAGATTGCTATAGCAGCAGAAAAATAATGCTTTTTGAATGGTTGTAATATGTATCTTGACCAGGGAGCACATAGATTTTTAAACACTTTATTTAGACTATATGTGAACTTAATTTGTTTTAATTAATAAAACTAAATGGCTTTTAATGTTTTAACGCTGATTGCAATGAATGAAGTGTTATCTGCCACCAACGTTAAACTATCCCAATTTATTCAAGATTGTGGGTAAAAGATGATAAAATACATAATACTACCGGGTAACACAGCAGAATGACATCTCTAGTAATTCCTTTTTTCCAGAGGACTTAAACTTCAAATAATTTGGAGAATATTGTTTTCATAGGTTCTATTTTGTATTCTTTTCTTTTTGTAATTACTGGGATATTATGATGATTGTAATAAAGATTATATGGGAGTATTTAAAAAGTGTGCCTCTGATCCCTTAATGCCCCCCCTACCTCTATGTGAGAGACTCCTCATCTCTCCAGACCTTATTTAAATGTCCCTTCTCTGTTCCCGGAACACACAGCTATAAGATAGACATCCCACTACAACACATTCTCTATACTCCCAACAGTGAAGCCAATACCTGGCATGTTAAGAGTCAGGGACACCAGTAATTGTGAAATTGTGGGAAAACAGACTGAAGAACTATTGAGCATTTGTTGCATCCCTCTCCCTTTGCCTGTCAGTCCAGCCCCGCCGCTTAGCTCCTTGCCATGAGCGAGGGAGGTCTCAATGGCCTCCCATTGGGGCCTGGGGTCCTCCCCACACAGAGACCTCGCAGAGATGAGACTTCTCAGGGGTAACTGGAGGAACAGAGCCACGATCTGAGAGCCAAGGGCCAGAGCCTTGGGTTCTAGGTCCAGCTCTACACGAACTCGGAGTTTTCCACACACCATCAGTCTCAGTTTTCCCTCCCACGAGGTGGAAAAAAACAGCTCACCTCTCGCTCTCAGAGTCGCTGGAAATCTCCTCATTCATCTTGCCGCCACCCTTGGATTTGCCCCTGTCCCCCGCAGAGTCGACCTGGGAATTATAGGATCCTTTCTTTGGTCACAGATCCCGAACATCCTGGCACTGACCAAAGGCCCCTTTGGTCCCTCAAAAGCCCCAGGACTAAGAAAGGCGGTGGCTCCCGGGTCAAGCGCAAGGCTCTCCAGGATTTGGCCCGCGGAGAGAGGAACGAAGCTGACTCCAGCTGGTGTCCCGGGCGAAGGGCTGGGGAAGGGCCCAGACCTGGGTCCCTCGGATGGGATGACTGTTGTCTCAGTAGCGGGACTGACCGTGGCCCATGGAAGCGCCATGCTCACCTTTCTCCGTCGCTTGGTGGCCCCTGCGCTGGCCCCGGAGGCCGACTTTCCCCGCTTATGAGCTACCGCTGTTGCAGACATGCTGCCTACCGTGTGTGTAGCAGCCACCACCGGAGAATTCACGTGGCTGCTAAACCCGCGCGGCTTGGCAAGACCCCGGGCCCTGATAGGCTTCTACGGCCCGGCGGGCCCCGCCTCCCACTACTCCATTGGGTTCTTCGGCAGGCTCTGTCACGCCCCCAAGCGCCCATAGGATAGATTCTTGTGGCCGCGCCTCCTAGAGCTCCTATAGGCTCCGGTGCCAGGCTCCAGTAGGAAGCTAGCGTCTCCACAGCGCTTCCGGCCTGAGACTGTGGCGCATGCGCTCTACTGCTGGCCGGCTTCTAGGGAGGGTCGAACCAAGAGAGTCTTCTCTGTGTTTGCGCCCCTTGGACGCTAGGGGGCGCCAGAGATGCGGGGTCCCGCATTCCAGGCGTGACTCCCGGTCTTGGACCAGCGCGAAAGTAAACTAGCCTGGCGCGGGATAACAGGGCGTTCCAGGCAGCCAGGCAGCCGTGGGAAGAGCGAGGCAGTGCCTTGGGCCCTGGATGTGTCTACATCGAGTGTCCACCCGTCCGACGGACAGGCCGCCCGACTTGGCCTGCACCAGCCCCTGACTCACCCCATTGGTGGCCAAATAGCTGGATTTTACCCCCGACCCAAGCTCTTCCTCCGGCCTCTGGCACAGTCGGGAATTCCCTCCCTGAGTCACGCCTAAGGCTCACGGAGGGTTGCTACAGGAGGCCTCAGACCGGGGACTGCCCTGGGAGGCTCACACAGCCAGGTTTGGTGGCAGTCACCTTTCCCAGGTCCCCGTTTCTCTTAGGTGAGTGTTCTAGGATCCTGCCCAAAGCCCTGGGCAGGGCAGGGCAAGACCTGGTGGGACCTGGTCCCCTGCCCTCTGGTTCCACTGATTTGGAACCCTGGCTGACTCCCTAAAACTCGTGAGTCCATTGGGAAAGGCTTTTGCACCACTGGGTTCTAAGCTCTGGAGGGATAGATTGGTCCCCAGGAGTCCTGCCGCTAACAGCTGCTGGCCGCCCTCCCCCATAGCTCTGGTGACTCAGCCCAGCAACCATACCAGGTCAAAGCTAGCTGGCGGACGGGGAAGAGTAGCCAGAGAGCATTCTGGACAGGGAGGAGCCCAGAATTGGGAGGGAGAGATTCTCATTTCACTTTCCCTATCGCCTCGTGTGACACACTGGAGAGCTGGAGAGGGTAGGGAGCCCGACTCTTCCTTGACCAGAGTGGACAGAGTCCTGAACCTGCTCTTATTACTGGAGAAAGGGGCATATCTGAGGTACAGAGAGACCAGTTTGGTCTGGGGCTGGGAATGGGGACAGGGTAGGCAGGGGAAGCAGTGGGAGGCCACCAAAGGGCAAAGGGCGAACCCAGGGTGGGGCAAGTTGGTGTTGTGTGGGGGAGGGGGATGCGTGGTGATATGTGAGGGGCCACAGAGGCCTGAGGGCCCCTTCTGTGCCCCAGGACAGCATGGCTCCAAAGCGCAAGCCATCGGTGCAGACTGAGGACCCTGAAAAGAAGAAGAAGCGGGGACCAGGGGAGGAAGACACATTTTGCTCCACTGCCGAAGCCCTCAGGGCTGCACCCGCAGAGAAGCGCGTAATCCGTGTGGACTCCACATGTCCACTCAGGGGCAACCCTGGAATCCAGGTGAGCTGCAGCCTCCAATCAAGCCCAGAGCCTGCTTCCTCACAGTACACATCCAGCCCTGCTCCCCTCCCACTTGGGGCTCAACTCTGGCCAAGTAGCTCAAGGCCCCCAAGTAAGCTCCAGAGCAAGGCCATGTTCTCCTGACCCCAGAGGTCAGGGCTGTATCCCATCACGTCCAGGTAGGTCATGTCTGCCCTTCAGACCCCAGGCAGGCCTCCCCTGACCACACTTAGGGAAGGGCTCTGACTGCTTCAGGGGCTCACCCATGTCCCCTCAAACCAGCCTTTCAGGGCAGAGCCAAGTCCCCCTCAGATTCCTCCATGTAGGGCACGGCCATGTCCTTCCAGAACTCCCCACACCCCTATGCCAGGTTTAGCCATGTCCTCTCAGACTGCATCCCCTAGAGCAGAGCCATGACCCCCCAAGCCCTCCCCAGTGCAATCAGACTCCTGTCCTCATCGGAGCCCTCTTGGCATGCAGCCAGGCACCCTGTCCAATGCCAGCCGGCCTGCACCCCCCTCTGGCACAGGTGTACGAGGACTGTGACTGCACTCTGAACCAGACCAATGTTGGGAGCAACAACAACAAGTTCTACATCATCCAGCTGCTGAACGAGGGCGACCACTTCATCTGCTGGAACCGCTGGGGCCGTGTGGTGAGTGCCCGGAGCCTCAGCCACCTGTGTCCACCTCCTCCCCACCTCTTCTGCTCAACACATGCTCCCCAGTGTCCCCACAAGGCCATAGCTGCCGACCGTTCCCCTCAGCTCTGTCCATGGGCACTTAGCACAGAGCCTGGCCCAGCACAGAAGCCAACAAATGTGTGGTGGGCACTGCAGTGGGCACAGCCCTGAAGGTTGTCAGTTGCAGGAAGAGATGGGCCAGTCGAAGATCAAACAATTCAAAAAGCTAGAAGATGCAAAGAAAGACTTTGAGAAGAAACTTCAGGAGAAAACCAAGAACAACTGGGCAGAGCGGGACCACTTTGTGGCCCACCCTGGAAAGTACACACTTATCGAAGTGCAGGGAGAAGACGAGGCCCAGGAGGCTGTGGCGTGGGTAAAGTAGCCAGGGTGGGTGGCTGGGCCCTGGGCTGAGGGAGGGGGCTAGGTGGAAAGACCCAGCGGGTTGGGCTCTGCTTTCGCCCAGCTGTGCAGCCATGGGCACAGACCTCCCCTCTCCAGCCTCTGTCTAATGCCACACCCTGCTGCAAGAGCGAGTGCCCTGCCCAGCTGCTCCTGCCCATGTGTGCCCTATCCCCAGGTGGACGGAGGCCCAGCAAGGACTGTGGCTAAGCGGGTGCAGCCCTGCTCCCTGGACCCAGCCACACAGAAGCTCATCACCAACATCTTCAGCAAGGAGATGTTCAACAATGCCATGGCCCTCATGAACCTGGGTGAAAGGGGAGGGGCCAGGCGGGGTGGCAGGGGCCCCAGGGTGGCAGGGCTACAGGGCTAAGTCCCCCCACTCCCCTGTCCCCCCAGATGTGAAGAAGATGCCCCTGGAAAAGTTGAGCAAGCAGCAAATTGCGTGGGGCTTTAAGGCCTTGGAGGTACTGGAGGAGGCCCTGAGAGACCCCACAGACAGTGGCCGAAGCCTGGAGGAGCTGTCCTCCCACTTCTATACCGTCATCCCACACAACGTCGGCCACAGCCGACCCCCGCTCATCAACTCCCCTGAGATTCTGCAGGCCAAGAAAGACATGCTGCTGGTGAGGGCTGGCAGGGGGCAGGCAGGCAGAGGGGGGACCAAACAGCCAGACTGGGCAAGGGGGATGAGGGACTGATGGCCAAGGCCCGAAGGGCTGGACTTCGATGGGCAGGCTGGAGGACAGGGCAGGGGAAGGCCAGGCAGATAGACAAACAGGTGGGGTAGCTGCGGTACCATCGTGTGGGAGAGGAGAAGGGAGGGAGGCCAGAGGTCAAGTGGGCAGACAAGTGGCCAGTGCCCATCATCCTAGGTGCTGGCAGACATCCAGCTGGCCCAGACCCTGCAGGCAGCCTCTGGGGAGGAGAAGATAGTGGAGGAGGTGCCGCACCCTCTGGACCGAGACTACCAGCTTCTCAAGTGCCAGCTGCAGCTGCTGGACTCTGGGGCGCCTGAGTACAAGATGGGCTGGGCCCCACAGAGGAGCCGGGCTAACAGTGGGCACCGTCCCTCTGCCCACCTGCCTTCGGGGGGCCCAGAGGAATCCTCGCAATCAGCCTTCCCTCCTCGTGACTCCAGGGCCTGAGGGGAGCTCTGGGACTAGGGGGACTAGAGGGGGCTTAGTCCCCAAGCCTCCCACCCTTGGTGCCCGGCCTCTGCTCTCCTCCCATAGGTGATTCGAACCTACTTAGAACAGACTGGCAGCAGCCACAGGCGCCCTAGTCTTCAACATGTTCAGAAAGTGAACCGGGAAGGGGAGGTGAGGGAGACTCACCCGACCCCTCCCCCATCACCACTCTGTCCCTTAGGGAGATACCCTTGGCTTATCTGCCCCTTGGCAAATGGCTTAGCAGCTCCAATCAGTTTCTGCCCTGCCGGGAGTGCGTGTGAGTGACCAGAGGGGCCCTAGGCCTTGGTCGTCCCATCTGAGCAGCAGGGAGAGGTGCCTGAGCTGTTGGATGGCTATAGTCTCCCATTTCCCACCCTTCCCCTACTCAGGGAGACAGGTTCCAGGACCACTGCAAGTTGGATAATCGGAGGCTGCTGTGGCATGGCACCAACGTGGCCGTGGTGGCTGCCATCCTCACCAGTGGGCTCCGCATCATGCCACATTCTGGTGGCCGCGTTGGCAAGGGCATCTACTTCGCCTCAGAGAACAGCAAATCAGCCGGCTATGGTGAGGCACACCCCCTGGGCCAAGCCCTGGGCGGGCATGGAAGCACTGAGGTGGTTTGAGCCTGGTCCCTGCCCGCTGGAACTCACGGTGGATCCAGGAAAGGAACCCTTAAGTAGTTACAGACCAGAGTGCTCCATGGGGCATCCTGGGGCTTGAGGGGACTCAGAGGAGGCACCTGGTGGTCAGGGACAGCTTCCTGGAGGAGATGATACACATAGGATGAGCGCACCAGCCAGACCTGGGAGGGGGTAAAAAAAAGAGACTTCGAGGCCGGGGAGGGACATAGAGGCTGGGGACTGTGGCAGGCCAGGACTTCCAAGCACTGCCTGGTACTGAAGCTCAGAGCAGTAGTGCCTAATGGGGCAGGGGGCTTGGGAGCCCCGGATGATCAAGTGGGCCTTATCCAGACAGCAGTGGAGAGCCCGGGTGGACTTGTCCGTAGCAGATCTCAGTGGCTGCAGCTGTGGAGAGGAAGGCGGGGGCTGAAAGCTGCAGGGAGGCCGTGCTGCGAGCCAGGCCAGATGTGATGGCACCCAGCCCAGGGCTGTGGAGGGACGTGTAGGTGGGATGGGCAGTATGTGGGAAAGGGTCAAAGGTGTCTCCAGCAACTTCTGAGTGTCTCGTTAAGGGTGTCCTCACTGAAGTGACTTCCCCAGATGGGCTCCTCAGCCCAGGCCAACGCAGAGAGCTTGGTCCAAGGCTCCACCCAAGGACAGATGGGACTGAAGTTCTAGAATGTCTGAGGATGCCAAGACCAAGGGGTCCACAGGAGGGTAGAGTAGCCTAAGAAAGAGTGTTGGGCTGGGAAGCTCAGGACAGCCAGCACAAAGGGGTCCCAGGGTCAAGGCTGAGGATGCCAGGAGCAAAGTCAGCAGAGCAGGCCAGGGAGAAAAGCCCCCTCCCCGGATTTGGTTACTGGGAGGCCACTGCTGACCTTGGTGAGTACAGCAGAGGGTGCAGAGGCCTGGCCACAGGGAGCAGGGTGAGGTGGAAGGGAGCAGGCCGGGACGGGGGAGGGGGGAGGAGGGTTACTGCTGGAGGAGTGTTAGCTTTTTCTGGGCTGGGCTGCAAAGCCAGAGAGATCGCATTGGCACAGAGAGGGGCCCTGGGAGTCAGGCAGGAGGAGGGCCGAGTGCCACCCTGAGCCTCCCCACGCCCTCCAGTTACTGGCATACCCTGTGGGGCCCACCACATTGGCTACATGTTCCTTGGCGAGGTGGCACTGGGCAAAGAGCACCACATCACCATGGATGAGCCCAACTTGATACGTCCACCCCCTGGCTTTGACAGTGTCATCGCCCGAAGCTGCACAGAGCCTGGTGAGTTCGGAGAAGCAGGACATGCCTAACGATAGAGATGGGGCTGAGCTAGGGGACTGGGACATTTTCAGGGAGGAGGTGAGCTGGGAGAGGGCTGTGGAGAGGGACAAAGAGAAGCAGCCTTCCTCACTGTAGTCATTCACTTTGTCATTCAACAAACATCCACTGATTCAGCAAATCATTCTTGGGCACCCAGGAGGACTTGAAAGAGAGGTGCTGTTGATCGAGCATTGAAACATGAGTAAGAGTTTCTAAGAGAGAAATGGGAGAGGATCTTCCAGGCAGAAGGCCTAGCCTATGCAGTGGCTTGGAGGTGCGCAAGGTAGGAATGAGCAGGCGTTGCCAATGGCAGAAGTGGAGAGCAGAGGGGGCAGGACTTATTCATAAGGTCAGGGACCAGTGACCCTTGGGTCACCCGTGGCCCTTGCTGTGCCCTGCAGATCCGACCCAGGACACCGAGCTGGAGCTAGATGGCCAGCGAGTGATGGTGCCCCAGGGCTGGCCCGTACCCTGCCCAGAGTTCCGCAACTCCACGTTCTCCCAGAGCGAGTACCTCATCCACCAGGAGAGCCAGTGTCGCCTGCGCTACCAGCTGGAGGTTCGCCTCTGAGCTGTCCATGCTGCCCCCGCCGGTCCTGCTAGGGGCTGGACCATGATCTTCCAATTTTTCTGCCCATCTCTGGTACCCGCATATCACCCTTTCTTTTGTTTTTCTAGAATACAACACGTTGTAATGAACTATAGTCACCATGTTGTGCAATAGATCTCCTGAATTTATCCTCCTGTCCAACTGAAATTTTGTATCCTTTGACTCACATCCTCTCAAACCCCTCTCCACTAGCCCCTAAGAAGCACCACCCTACTTTCTGCTCCTGAGTTCAGCATTTTTAGTTTCCACATGTAAGTGAGATCATGTAGTATTTGTCTTTCTGTGCCTGGCTATTTCACTTAGCATAATGTCCTCCAGGGTCATCCATGTTTTCACAAGTGACAGGATTTCATTTTTAAGGCCTTTCTTTTTTAAGGCCAAATAGTATTCCATTGTGCAAATATACTACATTTTCTTTATCGATTCATCCATTGGTGGATAGTTAGTTTGCTTCCACATCTTGGTTTTTGTGAATAGTGCCACAGTGAACATAGATAAGCAGGTAGCTCTTTGACATACTGAGTTCATATCCTTTGGCTGTATGCCCACTAGTGGGATTGCTGGATCCATATCACCCTTCTTGCCAGGACCTCCTGTGTCCCAGACAGTGATCGCCCTTCTGTCTAATCCCTGTTAGCCCAGGCATGGCTGTGGCCCCAGAGTCTTGCCTCCTCGGGTGATGGGCATAGTGGGGGCTTGTTACTGGGACACAGACGCAGCAGCCTACTCAAGGCTATGTGGTTAGAGGGGCACAGGCCAAGAGTGGGTCAGATCCCACACCCACCTAGGCTGTCCATTCTGGCCCAGACTGCATCCAAGAGGTGGGGTCAGACATGCACAGGCAGGTTTATTAAACATGGTATTCTCTCCCCCAGCCTCCGCTTGTCTGTGCCACAACTGTGTCAGCCTGGGCCTCCTTTCCCTTCATGGTGAGGCAGCGCGTGGCAGCTGCAGCCCCACACCAGGGAGCAAGCCCTCACATGGGTTGATGTGGGTCACACACACACACACCTGCCACCCTGGTCCATCACCGCAACAACCTGCCTCCTCTAATAATTGAGTCTTCAAAGATGCAAAGTCTTCAACTCAGAAGTTTGTCAGTTGGGGACCCACCTGGTGATTCTGTCTTTTAGCCCAGACATTGCTAGGCAAATGATGATAATTGACGATAATTTACCTGAAATCAATTACCCAAATCAATTTTTGCTAAGATGGTCACAAATGGTCGTTATCTTACTCTATCATTTCTTTTAAATTTATTCATTAATATTCTCTTTTCTTTATTATCAGTATAGACTCATGGATTTTTATTTTATTCAATGTGTTATAATCCATTACTGTCATTATTTATTTTGATCCTCAAATTTTCCCAGATTTGGCCAGAAGGTCCCTTCTGTGTCCCCATCCTTTTTTGAGCACTTCCTTACTTTCTGGCATCACAAGATGTTCCAGGTTCATCTTGTACAAACCTAGAATCAGCCATTTCTCCAAAGAGCCCTGGTTCCCTGGAGCAAGAAATGGTGTTTAGAATCCAAGACTTGGGCAGTAGCTATGTTCATCGGTATTGGGGTGTCATCGTATTTAGCAAAGAGAGCCTGGAAATATGTATGTAAAAAATATATATATATATTTTGAGACAGAGTCTCACTCTGTTGCCTGGGCTAGAGTGCTGTGGCGTCAGCCTAGCTCACAGCAACCTCAAACTCCTGGGCTGAAGTGATTCTCCTGCCTCAGCCTCCCAAGTGCTGGAACTACAGGTGCTCACCACAACACCCAGCTAATTTTTTGTTTCTATTTTTAGTTGGCCAGCTAATTTTTTCTATTTATAGTAGAGACGGGGTCTCACTCTTGGTCAGGCTGGTCTGGAACTCCTGCCCTCAAGGGATCCTCCCGCCTTGGCCTCCCAGAGTGCTAGGATTACAGGCGTGAGCCACCACACCCAGCCTGTATGTAAATAATGACAAACACATCTATCTATTATCTATTTCTCCAATTCCAGTCAAACACCACAGAGTTCTTCCATTCTTCCCCAATTCCATATTTCCTCAATTTTCAAACAGTAAGAACCTGGGTTTCCATCAACATCAGTATAGTTATTGCTCCATTCTACACAAAAAGGATTTTCAGAATTGCTATACCCAAACCATTGTGACATTGTGAAAAGCAGACTTTCTAAGTAAAGGTCAGAGCTCCAGATTTATTTAATCCTTTTCTTTTTTTTTTTTTTTTTTTTTTTTTTGAGACAGGGTCTCCCTCTGATGCCCCGGCTAGAGTACAGTGACATAATTACAGCTCACTGCAGACTTGAACTCATGGGCTCAAATGATCTTCCTATCTCAGCATGCCGAGTGGCTGGGACCACAGCCATGCACACCATGCCCAGATAACTTTTTTTATTTTTATAGAGACAAGGTCTCATTATGTTGTCCAGGCTGGTCTTGAACTCCTCGCCTCAAGCAATCCAGCCTTAGCCTCACATAATGCTGGAATTATAGGCATGAACTACCCCGCCCAGCCCAGATTCATTTAATCTTATTCAAGATTATCCTTTTCTCTTTAGACTGAAGGTCAATAGTCAAAATAATAGTTTGAATACAGGTTCAAATGTTACTTGGATCAGTTCTTTGTTTGTCTTCAGTGTGGTTATGTTATTCATTTGCAATACAGATAGGTTCACTTGTTTCTGTTTATATTCACTTTGGGGGGGGTTCCCATCTTTGTTAATTTATTGTTTTCAATATGTAAAACATTAAACATAGTTCAAAAGGTCCAAACTATACAGGGTGTGCTCAGAAGAGTCCTCCTGTCCCCTTCACTTCATTCCTGCCTGCTGGAAAAAGCCAATTTCATTAGTTTCTGGTTTATCCTTCCTGTGTTTCTTTTGCAAATTTTGCAATACACATGCTACAAAGTTATTGTAATTTTTAGTTTATTTTAATGGCTTTGGAGGGAGCATGCACTCCGCAACCCACCACAGTCCCCATCCCTCCCTGTTGCCTTCCCTAGTCCACTTTTCTCACTTGCTGTTCCCACCTGGCCCTGCTGAGCTCTCCCCAGGCCCTGGTAGCTCAGGGGCAGCTACCTGACTAGGCCTGACTAGGCAAGGACCAAAACCTCAAAAACCCAGCTTCACCTCCTAGAGGCAAATGTCCATATTCGAGTTGTAGCCATAACAGGAAGAGGCGCCTTTGTGGACAGAGCTCTAGGAAGCAGGTGACCTGGATTCCAAGTCAAACTCAGCTGTGTAATCTGGGACACATTTCTCCCCTCTCTGGACCCCAGTTTCTTTCATCTAAATAATGGAGAGTTGGACTGAATTCCAGCACAAAATGAGTGAAACCAGGAGGTCTATGTCCTGGTCTCCACTATCTAGATCTGCACAGATGCTGACTGTGTGCCTGTGATGGGTTCTGGGGGCACAAGCACAAGCGAGACCCAGACAAGACCCCTGCTCTCATGGAGCTTGCATTCTAGTAAAACAGGCTCTAAATAAATGTGTGCATAAATACGACATATAGCTTCGGGTAGGGAAAGTGCCAGGAAGCAAAATAAAACAGGGTAAAGGATCAGCGTGGTGGGAAGGTGGAACAATTTTAGAAAAGATGGTCAATGAGAGCCTCTCTGGAGCAGAGACCTGAATTAAGTAAGAGAGAGCAAGCCAGGGACTGATCCGAGGGAAGGGTGTTCTGGCAGAAGGAACAGCAAGTGCAAAGATCCTGAAGTAGAAACTGGTTTGACAGGTAGGAGGAACAGCAAGCCAGTGCCGTGGTGGGGAGTGTGGTGGGCACGAAGGAGGGTGAGCTCAGAGAGGTTGGGGGAAGGCAGATAAGGAGGCCAGCTCATGTCACAGAGGAGCTGAGATTCTATTCTGATGATAGGGAGCTCTTGGACGGATGAAAGCAGGATCATGTCCCCAGCTGGTTGGTTTCTAAAGGGATTCCCTTCAGCCGGTATGTGGAGAGTGGGTGTGTACCAGCTAAGACCCAGTCACAAAACAGAAATTACCCTAGGTATTCCAGACAAGGGGAATTTGAGGCAGGGAAAGAAGTGAACTTCCAAACGGGAGATGATGAGGCAATCCAAAGATGAGCAGCAGCAGGAAGTCACTACCACCCTAAGGCTGGAGGACTAATGGAAGGAAATGGTGCTCTGATGCCCAGAGGCTAGGGTCACCCTGCAGGAGCTAGAACCACAGAGAGGGCTGCCTCAAGGGAGGCCCAGGCTGAGCGTTAGAGGAGAAATACCCTAACGTCTTCCTTCCTCCCACCCTCCAGTCTAATGCTGGTAACTTCCATTGCTGAATATGCCCAAAGCCAGTTGGCAAAGGAGCCTGGGAAGTACAGTTCCCAGGAGGGCAGAGTAACCCCGGGGAGGAGTGAGGTATGGGTCTGAGGGCTAACAGGCAAATGACCAGCACGAGGTGCAGGAGCAGAGGAAGCTGAAATGGCCCAGGTGAGAGGTGGTGGCGGCTGGGACTCGAGTAGTGGTGTTGGTGGTGAGAAATGGCTGTATGCTAGAGATCTTGATGGACTGGATATAGGGCAAGGGGAAAGGGAGGCATCCTGAGATGGAGTTTTACTAAGATGGAGAAAACCCTGGGAGGAGCAGATTGGGGAGAGCTCATGAGTCATAGTTATGTTTCGGACAGAGGAGGTTTGAGGTGCCGATTAGTCAAAGTACTGATGGAAATGTTGAAAAGGCAGCTGGATTCAAGGAGATTCAAGGAGAAGGAAGGAGCTTCAGATGCAAATGCAAGCTATCAGGTGTAGCTACCAGGGGTTTTGCCATGGGATTGGGTGACTTCACCTGGGGGCACCACTGGTTACATGGCTTTCCCTGAGCCAACCACCCTGGGGTGGGGGCAGATGTCACACACCGATTGGTCAGGACTGGGGTTTGTGCCTAATCAGGGAAACGGAGGGTGGGAATCTTGTTCACTCAAACTGCATATCCTGAAAATTGGAGAGGGGTGGTTTCCCATTCTGTGCCAAGTTAATATTAGCTGAGCACCTATTATGTACCATGTCCTATGATTTTCCTTCCCTTTTCCCAGCCTCCTTTCTTTCTGAGAGTACTGGCCCTCCTGGGGGCCAGAGTATACCTAAAGCTCTTCCTGCTCCAGCTCTTGCTTCACTGGTGCCTCAGTTTCCCTTTAGTACAAGGGCTAAATAATGATTACCCACACTCATGAGGGTGGGGCAAGGAGTAGATAGGGGCCACTTCCCACCACTGGGAAAGGTAGAGCAGAATCTGGCTGACTCCAAAGCCCACACTCTAACCATCTCAGTCTGGGCTCCTGGCCAGTGCCTACTCTGCCCCCAACCACCACCGCCCCAGGAGCACCCCCAGGCTCTTCCACAGCAGAGCCTCCAGCCTCCAGCTGGCAGCTGCTAGGACCCAGGGGGCTGGCGCCAGGCCTTGCCCCTCCCTTGCCAGCCCTGTGTGTCTCCAAAGGGCAACATCAGAGTGACAGTCAGTACCATCTCCGACAGGGGCTGAGTTGCTGGAGCTGGGCTGGGGCGAGGGAGAGAGCTGGCAGGCTCAGCCTTGCACCCTTCCACGGGGCTGGCCAAGCCCCCAAGATAATGGCAGCCTGGGCGTCGGAGTCACCCCCTGGGCAGCCAATGAGGTGAGGGGCCAGAGGAGCAAGGGACAGGTGATGGGAATCCTGGAGCTGTAAGCTGCACTTTGCTCTTTGCATCCCAGCACAGGGTGAAACCTGAGCGCTCCAATGGCCAACACCACAGAGCCCAACGTCTCAGAAGTTGCAGGCTCAATCGGGTTGATCCTGGCGGCTGTCGTGGAAGTGGGGGCACTGCTAGGAAACGGCGCAGTGCTGGTCGTGGTGCTGCGCACGCCAGGACTGCGCGACGCGCTCTACCTGGTGCACCTGTGCGTCGTGGACCTGCTGGCGGCCGCCTCCATCATGCCGCTAGGCCTAGTGGCCGCGCCACCGCCCGGGCTGGGCCGCGTACGCCTGGGACCCGCGTCGTGCCGCGCCGCGCGCTTCCTCTCCGCTGCGCTGCTGCCCGCCTGCACGCTCGGCGTGGCCGCACTTGGCCTAGCGCGCTACCGCCTCATAGTGCACCCGCTGCGGCCGGGCTCGCGGCCGCCGCCGGTGCTCGTGCTCACCACCGTGTGGGCCGCCGCCGGGCTGCTGGGCGCGCTCTCCTTGCTCGGGCCGCCGCCCGCACCGCCCCCTGCTCCGGCTCGCTGCTCCGTCCTGGCCGGTGGCCTCGGACCCTTCCGACCGCTCTGGGCACTGCTGGCCTTCGCGCTGCCCGCCCTGCTGCTGCTCGGCGCCTACGGCAGCATCTTCGTTGTGGCGCGCCGCGCCGCCCTTCGCCCTCCGCGGCCAGCGCGCGGGGCCCGGCTACGCTCCGACTCTCTGGATAGCCGCCTGTCCATCCTGCCGCCCCTCCGGCCTCGCTTGCCCGGGGGCAAAGCGGCCCTGGCCCCAGCGCTGGCCGTGGGCCAATTTGCAGCCTGCTGGCTGCCTTATGGCTGCGCGTGCCTGGCGCCCGCAGCGCGGGCCGCAGAGGCAGAGGCAGCTGTCACCTGGGTAGCCTACTCAGCCTTCGCGGCTCACCCCTTCCTGTATGGCCTGCTGCAGCGCCCGGTACGCTTGGCTCTGGGCCGCCTTACCCGCCGCGCGCTGCCTAGGCCTCCGCGGGCTTGTACTCCGCAGGCCTGGCACCCGCGGGCACTCCTGAAGTGCCTCCAGGGACCCCCTGAGGGCCCTGCCTTAGGCCCTTCTGAGGCACCAGAACAGGCCCGGGAGTTGGCAGGAGGGCGGAGCCTGAGTATGCCAGGGGCCACCTGAGAGCTCCCTCCTGAGCTGGAGAAAGGAGGGTGGTTTCAGAGAGGGGCCCAACCAGCCCCCTGCACAGGCGCAACAGGTGCCTGCCAGGACTTCTGGCTCTGCAACAGGAGAAAGGGTGCCTGCAGCCTGGTGAGGCCCAAGGCTTCTGAGAGCCAGGAATCCGGGGTTCTGGGCCCAACACCGCATGGTCTTGTGCACAGACCTATGCTTCCTTAGGCCTCAGTCTTCCCATCTGTGCACAGCACCATCTCTAAGGGCCCTCCAGCATAGATGGTTTGTGAAACTCATGGATGGTCCCCAGGCCAAGGGAAGAGAGAAAGTGGGCAGGGTCACAGAGAAGATAGCCCTAAGGGCTCACAAGGTGATGGGCCAAGTAGGGCAGGGTCTGGGTTATAACCACAGTAGGAAGAACCAGTGGAGAGACTCAGAAGGACTTCTCTGACATCTGCACCATGAAGAGGCTGGACAAAGCAACTGAAACTCCTCCATCTGCTTCTAAAATGCCCAGAAAACAACCGGATCAGTTTGGTGCTAGAAGCAGCAGGCTGGATGACTTGACCCGCAAAGGGCCCTGAAGCTCCAGAACTGGTGTGTGGACGGGGCTGAGGTCCAACTGGGGTTGGTGGATTCACAAACGGAGGTCCTCTAGGCCCAGCTGCACCCATTTTCTGGAGGTTTTGCTACCCCCAACACCAGTATTTTACAACTTCCTGGTCGCTGAGAATATTTATTCAAAAACAGGGATTGAAAAAACTGTACAGAGTGTCTGCTGCTGAGAACTGGGCCCCTGCCCCCATGCCACTCCCCCAGCTACCCGGCAGTGCCCCCTCTTGAGGCGCCCCCTGACAAGCCCAGCCAGTCCATTCCAGTCAAAAGGGTATCAGTGGAAGCAGCAGGAATCTGCAGGTGGTGGGGAGAGAAGCGTGGCCCCAGCCACCCCCAGCCCTCCTCCCTGACTCCCACAGGGGCGCAGCAGGCCGGGAAGCCCTAAGGGATGGGGAGTGCATGAGTGACACCCCCCTATGGTGGGGTCACTAGGGAGGCCCCTGGCTGCTCCCTGTATCCAAGCACAGAGCTGAGGGGTGGGGCCCCCTGCCCTGGGGCTGCTGTGGCTCTGAGAACCCTGGGCGAGAAACCGCCGCCACTCTGAGAGGAGGAACTCCCATAGACCGAGGCAGGGTAGGGGGTGCATCCATGCTTCTGGGCATTAGCGGCACTTGGGACCCCAGGGTGGAGTCTCCTCGGGCGGGTAGGGTGCAGAGGCAGCCCCCTGCCGATGGTCCTGCCTGCCCCTGCCTGTGCCTCAGCCAGCCTCAGTAGGGTGAGAATTTCTGCCGCTCAGCCTTCTTGCTCCCATTGGCCGCTGCCATCTTGGCAGTGTAGGCCGCCAAGCCCGGAGGCGGCCCTGGAGAGGCAGGTGGTAGAGCCAAGAAGGGCACGGGTTTGAGGCCGATGAAGTTGGAGAGGGAGATGGCATAGGGTGTGCCCAGCAGGCCTGGGGGAGCTGTGGGCAGGGCTGTCAGGGGTGGTGAGAAGGGGGCGGGCAGGTCTGCGGGGGCCGAACCAGGCGTCCCCCCAGAGGTAGACTTGGCTGTCTCTAGACTGGAGAGAGGGGAGATGAAGGGGAAAGTAGAAGTGAGAGTCGGGCAATGGGGGCAGATACAGGGCGTGAGATCAGACGAAAGACAGGAGACAGGAACTGAAGGGAGAACAATGACATGGGGTGGATATGTTTGAGGGGAAGGTGAGGATGGGAAGAAAGGACAATCAGACCCAGTAAGGGGTGAAGGGAGACACGAGCAGGCCAAAGAAACAGCAGTGGGGAAAGAGGACGTGAGGGATGGAGGGAAAAGGCGGGAAAACGGGTGAGTTAGGTAGAAGACCGTGGGGAAATGGCATGGGGCCGGGGAGGCAGAGGACGGGCCCAGACAGAGAAAGAAGGCCAGCTCTCCCCGCCCGCCCCTGCCTTTCTTGGGCACATGAGCCCCATGACCTGTTCCACCCCCACGGCCCACCCCAGGCTCACCAGGCAGTGATGAGGTACTGGGCCAGGGCGATGGAGACCGGAGAACCAGTGATGGTCACGTGCCGCTCGCCAGCACCCTCCGCTTGGTTCCCAATCTTGATATGTGCCCCCGACATCTGCCTGATCTCGCTGATCTTGCTGCCCTGGCGCCCGATCACGCAGCCAATCAGCTGGGGGGAAGGCAGAATTCAAACCCTGGGCAAGGCCCAGACCCCCGGGCCCCCTTACCCACCCTCCAGCCACCCCATCCCCTGCTCACGTCATTGGGAACCAAGAACTCCTGTGAGCTGGTCTGTGTGCCGGGATCCAGTCCTGAGTGGGAGAAGAGGGATCGAGTGTGACTCTGGGCCTGTCCCGTACCCCCATTTCCATTCCCCCTGGAAGGGTGGGGGGCTGCCCTTTTGGGATCTGCTTCTGCCTCCTCCTGCAGGGGCTGCTCACCTGGCACCACGCTGGGAGAGGCAAAGGGGACCGCATGGCCCGAGAGCTGCTGGAGCTTGGTGACCTGTGCCAAAGAAGAGGGGTAGGAGGTCAGAGGAGTTTTGGTTTCAGAAGGGGTGCCTTGGGCTGTAGGTCACTCACCTCAGCTGGGGTCACAGCCCCGTACTGACCCTGGACAGAGAAGCCCTATAGAGACAAAGTAGGTGAAAAGGGGGTTACTGTGATAGGTCAGGGCAGTTCAGCCAAAGTCACTCCTTCCCCCATCCCTGGACCCCCAATTCCTTCTTCCATGCCCTCCTCCATCTCCAGGAATGTTTCCCACCACTCCGCTGTTCCCCTCACCTGGTTGGCAGAGAGAAGGACTGTACCTAGGGAGAGGCTGGGATGATATGGGATAGTGGCTCCTTTGGGTGGGGACTGGAAGGCATAAATGGGGAGGCTCTGTCAGGACCCTCTCTGGCCCACTAACCTCCCCAGGTGCCCAGGTAGCCTCAAGGCCCTCATGACCCTCAGGTAAATGCATCCCTGCAGCCCCACCCTGCCCCACCTGGTGTCACATGCATAGGGTTTGGGGTGCCTCACAAGGCAGGCCCAGGGCCCATCTCCTGCCCCCTCACTCCCTGCCCCAGGGCAGCACCTCCAGGATAACAGCACAGATCTGGCGCACACACAGGATGATGGCATCGGGCACCCCAGACACAGTAACAGCACGTTCTGTGGAGTTAGGGAGCAGGTCCCCTGCCACTTGTACCTGGGCACCTGTAGTCTGCAAACAGAGAATGGGGGCTACTTCTGGCCACTCCCATGGCCCAGAGAAGAGCTACCCAGGTTCAGAGCTTCCAGGGGGTAGGAAGCCATAAGTCCAGTTCCCCTCTCACCGCTGGAGGGTGTGGCTCCCTCTGGGTTGTATCCCTCTCCCCTCACCTCTCTGATCTCCTTGATCTTGGTGCCAGCCTTCCCAATCAGTGAGCCACACTGGCTGGCAGGGATGACAAGGCGCAGGGTCACTGGAGGCCTGGAGACATTCCCACCATTTGCAGGAGCAGCACAAAGGTCCTGGGGCAGGGAGACAGTGTGTTGGCTGTGCACAACCCTGCTACACCCCGCCCGTCCTCAAGCACCTTCCTGCTGAGGGATGAGTAGAGTACCCCTTCCCCAGTCCCAGCCCAAGGGAACACTGCCCTGGGCTTGTCCTCCCCTCCTCCCTCAGCCCCTATCTGGAGTCGGAGTCATGTTCCTCCCAGGGAACCACCCCAGGTCTCCCACCCTGGCCAGCCACAGACCTCATCCAGCTTGAAAGCGATCATAGAGACCGCATGGAAGACAGCTGCTGTAGACCCGGTGATGGTGGTGATACGCTCGGGGCAGGAGCCCTCGGAGATGGTGATCCGGGCACTGCTCTGGAGGTACAGAATGAGGGCTGGGCAGTCGGGGCACCTTCCCTGCTCCCTCACCAGGAACCTGTCTGCCTGCCCCACTCACCAGGCCCCAGCCAAGCTGCAAACCACCACCCTCTGGGGCACTCGCTGGTCAGCCCAGATGGAGTGGTTCAGGGAGAAGGTGGGGCAGGGATCTCCCCTCCACATCGGGTGCCCTGGGCTCCTCCCCCACACTCCATCCTCACCTGCTCCCGGATTCGCTTTACGGTCTCACCCTTCTGTAGAAGACAAAACAGAATCTCTCTTAACCGGAGCAGCCATCACCTCCTTCCCTGGGCTAAGGCCTCAGGTGGAGGGGGACGTACAGAGCAGAACTGGCACCTACCTTCCCGATTATGCTGCCCACCTCCTGCAAACAAGACGAGAGTTGTCAGATGGGCACCAGTGCCCCAGGCCTGGCCCCCAACCCAGGCAGGGGCTGCACAGAAGATAGGACACCTGAGATCACATTCATACTGTCCCAGCCTTGCCTTGCCCTCCACACCCTCCTACCCACTCACCTTCCCGTGCATCAGCATCCGCAGCGTGAGGGTGATGCTGAGCTCTGGTTCCTCCTCCAGCCCCGCATCTGAGCCACTCATCCTGTCAGGCGGGGCTGGGGCCACAGTGACCTGGGAGTGTGTCCACGCTGTGGCCTGGCCGGCTCTGGCAGAGGCAGTGAAAGAGGGGTTAGAGAGGAGGCCAGTTCATTCTGCCTCTGTCCCCACATGGGGACTCCAGAGCCAGGCTAGCCAAACTCCCAGAGAAGGGAGACTGCGTGGACCTCGAACTCTAAATGTCTCTCTGGCCAATGTGCCTGTAAGTGTGTCTCACTAGCTGTGTAACCCAGGACAGGTCATGTAACCCTTCTGAGCCTCAGTTTCCTTATCTGTAAAAGGGAATACCGATTCCTATCCCCAAAGAGTTATAAGAATTAAAGTGAAATAAGCACTACATGGTAGGTAGGTAGGCCCCATGAGAATCCTTCCCTTCTGTTACATTAAAAGAAAAAATTAACTAGAAAGACCATGAGAGCCCAGAGAGGAAAGCCTCCTCCCTAACCTCTTGGGAGAGGGGACCTCTGTGGATCGGGCCTTGAAGGTGGACTTAAAGGTGAAAGATTACTCCAAGCAACAGAAGGTCAAGTCCAGGGCCCAGAGCGCCCGCTGGTTACAGTATGGAGCAGCAGCTGGAGAGGAAGTTGGAGCAGCCATGGGAGGTCTTGTAGGGAGGGTGGCCTCAAAAATGATAAGGCTGAGAGGCCGGGTGCAGTGGCTCACGCCTGTAATCCTAGCTCTCTGGGAGGCTGAAGCAGGCGGATTGTTTGAGCTCAGGAGTTCGAAACCAGCCTGAGCAAGAGCGAGACCCTGTCTCTACTAAAAATAGAAAGAAATTAATTGGACAACTAAAAATATATAGAAAAAATTAGCCGGGCATGGTGGCGCATGCCTGCAGTCCCAGCTACTTGGGAGGCTGAGGCAGGAGGATCACTTGAGCCCAGGAGTTTGAGGTTGCTGTGAGCTAGGATGACGCCACGGCACTCTGGCCCGGGCAACAGAGTGAGACTCTGTCTCAAAAAAAAAAAAAAAAAAATGATAAGGCTTCAGGAGGGACCCTCTTGCCCCCTGCCTTCCCCATGCCTGGCAAAGACTTGAGGTAGGTATTGGGAGCTTCTCCACCAGAGGCCCCATCTGCTAGAGGTCACTAGAGCAGAGCCCTGCAGACAGCTCTGGGCAGGATTCATTCAGTATTGGGCTGTGGGGTGGGGGATGGGGTGTCAGGGGACCAGCAGTCTGCACAGTGGTTTCCAGTCTCTCTCCTACGTGCCGACAATGGCCCTGGGAACAGGAGGTAAGAAGCGTCCAGGTTGGCCACATTCCCAGCCTGGAACACTTTCTACTGTACCAGAAACAAGTCACTTGGACTCTGAGTCTAATTTCCTCCCTCATAAAATGGAGGGAACACCTCTCCCTGGACCTGGGTGATGGGTAAGAAAGTGATTGGGCTGCAGGAATGTCAAGGCCATTAACTGATGGAGGAAGGCGGAGCCTGAGATTAGCTGCTGGGATTAGCTCAGCCGCCAGCCCTCCCCACCCGACCCCTTTTCATGCCCTGACTTAATCCTGAACCTTAATCCTGCTTGGAAATCCCTCTCCTTCTGCGGCTGTCTCCTGCCATGGCTGAGCCTTGATGGAGAGCTCAATGGGGGACCAGAACCCGAGGAGGAAAAGAGGGAGTGGGACCAACTGGTGCCAAGCGTGGGTGAAGACCAAGCCCTAACCCTGCAAATTCCTTCTGCCTGGGAGGGTGTGGGGGCAAAGGATGAGTGTGCTGGGCTTGGAGCACTCGGGAGGCCTCTGGGCACCTTCCTCCTCAGCCCCTGACCCATCCTGACATGACGGTCAAGGGCATGGAGCTCTGTCTAATGCTCTCTTCTGAACTCCCCTTGCTAGCCAGAGCTTGAACATGGAGTGGGAAGGGGGCTCCCAGTCTGGCTCTTTCTCGGGAGGCTGAGCAAGCCACTGTATGGCATGAGGTCTCCATTCCCTCATCTATCCAATGGGGGTGACAACTCTGGTCCCCTGAGCACCTCCCCTGACACCTGCTCCTCCTTCCATTTGAGTTCTGCCATAGGCTCTCCAGAGGTTGGAGATCAGCAGTGGATGCAGGGCCTGTGCTCTCTGAGCATCCTGGCTGGCCTCATGCTGGCTGCCCTTGCTAGACATTCCCCCAGCTGCCTGCACTTCCCCCCATCAAAGCACTGGTGATGACGTGCTTGGTTTCTGTCTCTCTGGACAGCCAAGCCCAGGAACTCCTTAGAGTGGGAGCCAAGACTGCCTTCTCCTTATGTCCTCAGTGCTCAGTTCAGAGCCAGGCCATAGAAGGTGCTCAGAACATACTGGTTAGCTGAGCAGGTGAATTCACTGCACAGAAGAGGAACCTGATGCCTGGAGAGGGTCGGTCACCTGCCCAAGGTCACAAAGAGGTGGGGCATGGTGGGAGTAGCAGGGTCCTGCCAGCTAGTGCCGGGCCGTCCCAGGCCTCATCTGCCTCCCCTTTCAGGCTGCTCCTGTCTGGGTCTGTTAGTCCTCTTCCTGGAGGATGGGCTCTTCCGTAGTGAGGACAGGGCTTTAGTAGGCTCTGAGACCACTGCCTGGTCAGTAGACATGGGTCCTGTTTGGAAAGGACTAACAACTTATCCAGAGCCTCAATTTTAAGCTGCAAAATTTTCTGGGGCTCAAGGACCCTTTTGGGGTGGTAACCAATGGGACACCTGATATCATCCCCATGCTACCTCCACATCACCTCTTGTGGCTCCAGAAAAAAATGGGCCAGGAGGGCTGGAACATGGCCGGAACTAGAGTTTCTGCCAAGAAAACAATGCCTGGGTCTGCAGCAGAAACCCGCTGCCCCAAGTCCAGTGGGTGACCTTGGCCAGGCCCTCACCTGACCTGGACCTTGGTTTACCTACCTGTACTTTATATGTCTAGGGGGAAGGGTCAGGGGAGAGTTGCTGGTCTCTGTGCCCTTCCTGTTCTGAGAGAGCCTTAAGGTCTTTCCTATCTTTAGGAGAGAACAAGGGGTCCCGATCCATGTCTTCCAAATTATTCTCCTAGGGCCCGAAGAACAAGCAGCCCCATTAGGCATTACTGTCTCCCCCTGCCCTCACTGGGGCCCTAGGGAGTTATTTGCTGCTCCAGTCTGGTGGGCCCTGGGTCTCTGCCGGGCCACCCACGTGGCAGCCACACATCATGCCACACTGACCTCCAGCTCACCTCCGAGGGTGCCCAGCCCCCTCCGGTCAGCAGGGCTCCCTGGCAGAACATACCAAGCTCAGACCAGGCCTCTGACCTCGGGTGTTCCCTCCTGCTCCCTGGGCCCCCTCCCCAGACCTGGTGCCCACTCCTTCTGTCCCTGGCTTTCTGCCACTCAGGCTGGAGGGGGTGGGGGGGTGACAGCTGTGTAAGCGATGGCGGCTGCCCCCTTCCTGCCCCTCCTCCCCAGCTGTCTCTCTCCCATGACAGCTGCCCAATCAAAGGGCTGGGGGCTTAGCCAGCTCCCCCCACATGCAGGGATCAAGTGTCCACCCTGGCTTTGTTCTGGAGCAAGAACAATCCAGGCGAGGGGAGGGCTCCTGGGGCCAGGCGACTCAAGTAGACTGGCCCGCCCCTTGGGGGATTCCCTTGGCTCTGCTGGCCAGTGTCTGGACCAGCCAGGGCCTGTGGACCCACCTGGGCTGGGGACGGGCAGGGGTCCAGTCTACAGCTTCACTCTGTATCTCATATCCCCCACCACCCCCAGCTCCCAGCCTAGCAGCCTCCTCCTCCTATCCCCACTCCCACAGCAGCCATGCTAGCCACACCCAGTGATGCTGGGGAATGGCTCAGAGCATCAAGCGAGGGAGGGTGTGGCAGGGAGGTGGGCACTGGAGATGCTCACCCTTCCTGATCATGCAGGCCTGCACGAGAACTGCCCAGCATACTTAGGCCCAGGTGCCCAGCCTCTTAGCCTTCCAGCCTCCCAGGAAGGCCAATCATACCCAGTTTGCGGGGGAGGGTAACGAGAAGCCTGCAGGGGCACATCCTGGGGTCCACAAACTCCAGCCTCTAGTTTCTTGATTCAGGTCTGTTTCATACACAAAGTGCCAGGCAGGAGGGTGAGCTCTGACAAGCTGGTAGGTGCCAGAAATGCTACAGCCTCCTTACAGCATCATTAGGCAGGTCCCCAAGAGTCTTCATACCCAAGGGAAACCAAGGCAGGCCCAGGCCCAGACCAGGATCCAGGTGAAAGACCACATCCTCCCCTCACCATCTCACCTAACTGAGAAAGGTCTCTAGCTTCTACTCTACATGCTAAACACTATATGCTTACTCTGCTGCTCAACAGCCACCCATGGCTCCCCAGTGCCCAAGGAATAAAGCCTGATATCCATGGACAGGCAATCAAGGCCCTTCAGGATCTGGCCCCTGCCAACATCCTCCACACACTCCAGGCTGCAGAACATGCCTAGCACCTCCAGGCCTCTGGGCCTTTGCCCAGGCTGATACCAGCTCAAAATGCCCATCCTCCCCACTCTCTGTCAAAACCCTTCTCAAAGGCCACCTCCTCTGTGGAGCCCTCCCCGAACTTCCAAGTCAGATATAACCACTCAGGCCTCTGGGCCCCCCAGAGATATGACAGCAACTTAAAGGAGTCCCAGCTGGCATTCCTGGGCCTGTCTTCCACTAAACACAGAGCTCCAGAAAGATAGGAAATTTGAGACAGGACCAGGCTCAGCGTTCAGGGAGAAGAATTAGGGCTCACAGAGCCTGGGGGCATTTGGGACTGAAGATGGGGCTCAGGGTCCAGGAGGGGTAATGAGGGTAGGGTGAGAAGACTCAGAGCATGAGGGACCAGCCCCATGGGCAGAGCCAGGACCTGCCTGGACCGGATTCCTTATTCCTTCCACTGCATCCCCAGTCCCTGTTCCCACTGTTTTTCCAGGTCTAGGGGCTCTCCAGGCATGTGACTGAGGTGGCGGATTTGGACTATGCTTTGGGATTTCTGGGGGGCCAGAGTGGGTCTCCCCATGGGGAAGGGGGGCCAGAAGAGCTGGGGGTGAGGTAGGTTTCAGAGTCAAGTCAGGCTCAGCCTGTCACAGCTGGAAGGGCCTCACCAATAAAGAGAGGAATCTGAGGCCCAGAGCGGAAGGAGACTGTTTGTAAGGCTACAGGGGAGGCAAGTGGCAGAGCTGGAAGAATCCAGGGGTCTACCTGTGCAGCTCAGATCTCTTTCCCCAAGGGATCAGCGCCACTGGGCAATGATGATACAGGCTGGAAGGGGGGCAGTGATGGGAGTAGGGAGGCTGGACAGAGCCTGTCTGGGGACACAGGGTGGGGCAAGCCAGCCTCCCAGTGGCCTGGGCCTGCCAGGGTGTGTGGGCCGCCTGCTCCCAGCCCCCCACCCTGAGCATGCAAGGAGAACAATCCCCTTGTGTTTGGGCAGCCTGAGCTTGCATGCTGATGAAGGCTGGGGGTGGGGGCTGGGATGGGGGCACCTTAGAGGTTGAAGGGGCTCCAGGACCTGGAAGGGCTAGGGGATTTTCAGATGAGGAAAGAATAGGGTCCTAGGTACTGGACCTGAGGCAATGAGGGTGATCCCAGGGAACAGTGAGGGCTGGAGCTCAGCTCCTAGGGAGTCCATGGTGTCTAAGATCTCTTTGTGGAGGAAGGAGGGCCCCTGGGACACATGCCCTATTGGTCCAGCATGAAGGTGATCATCCTGGGCTTGGTGGGGACCCAGAGCCCCACATTCTGGGAGGAGGAAAGCAACTGGCGCTCGGCACATCACCTTGAAGACCACTCCCCTGGGTGCTGGGGCCGGGCGGGGCACTGGGTGCCACAGGTCTCAAGATGGCGGGCCAAGGATAGTGGAGTAGGAGGTCAGCACCTCCCTCCCCTGGCCAGGCAGGCATGAGGGCTGGGTCGAAGTGAGTAGCAGAGCCCCCACCCCCACTCCACCCCCCAGGACTGGTGGCAAGAAGCTAGGTCAGAGCTGAAGGGTTGAAGAGCCACAGGGCACGAGGCACCACTCTGAGCCCCCTACTGTCATTTCCATACACCCATGGCCTGAGATCTGTGTCTGGCTCCCCCAAGGACTGCAGAGAATGGGAAGGGGTGTGTGCCCAGCCAGGAGCTGCAGGGCAATGGCAGACGGGGGCAGAGAAGGAGCAGAACCAGAACCAGGGCAGGAGGTCAAGAGAAGAGCAGGCCCAAAACACAAAACAGTGAGTGGAATGGGGACCTCGAATCTGGGATCTAATGTCCAGGAAGCCCCTCCCTGGTGCTGGGGGCTCCTCTGGCAGACCAGCGCCCCCCACCTGTGCAGGCCTCCGCCGTACAAGACAGGGAACATGTTCCTCGCAGTCTCCCGGTCCCCTAAACCCGGGACCCCAGCCCGTGGATCTGGGCGCGGGCTCTCCACCCCTCGGTGAACCCCCAAACTTCGCGGCCCGCCGTGCCCCGCCCGGCCCGCGCCCTACCTCGCTGGGGCTGTCCTGCGGCGGCGGCGGCGGCGGCACAGCGGCTGGGCCGCTCAGTCCCACATTGTCCCCGGGAGAGGCGGCCGCTCACAACTGCGAGTGACATCAGCTGCGAACAATGAGGGGTTTGACAGGCGCGGAGCCCGGCCGGCCCGGAGCCCGGCTCCGCGCCCCCCCCACCCCCCAGCCCGCCCGGCCCGGCCCCTCCCCGCCCCCTCCCCGGATCCGATTACAGCGCGGCGGGCCCGCCCCAGCCGCCCCAGTGCCGCAGCCACCCGCCCCGCCCCGCGCGCCGCGGTGCGCCCCGAGCGGCGGCCGCTTCCGGGAGGGCTCGGGAGACCCTTCCCCTGCAGCTCCCAGAGCCCCCGGGAGTGGGGGGCAGGGGCGTCCGGCCTGAAGCGCGGGCCCCAGCCACGCTCCGCCCCGCGCAGCTCCCCTCCGGCCAGGCCGGTCCTTCCGGCCCGGGCCGCCCGCCCCGCGCCTCTGCCGAGCCCCTGCACCCCCATCTCGGCCTCGCCCCAGCGCCGCCCGGCCCCGCCTCGCTCTCGGCCCGGGTCCCTTGGTGCTCTGGCTTCGGCCCTCCGCCCCGCCCAGCTCCCTGCTCTCCTCGCTCCTGCGCCATCCACAGCTCGGGCTCTCGCCCACCCAGACCCGTGCCCCTCAATGGCCCACAGCTCCGCACTGCCCGGCCCTTGTCGGCGTAGGACAGGTTACCGGACCAGCTGGAGGATGGGCCTGGGAGCCGTGTGGCCCTGGTGCACCCCGCCCCGCGATTTCCCCAAATCTACCTCCAGAATTCCTTTTTGGGTTAGGGTTGCAAGGGATGGGCACCCTAGAGTCCCTTACTAGGGAAGCGATGAGTGGGGGGAGGAGCTGAGCTGTTCCCAAGTCCCCCGGGGGGGGCCCCCCTAGGGAGCAAATATTCCCCCCCCCCCCCCCCGACTGTAATCGGCTCAGCCTGGTCTCACTGACCTCCACCTCCCCCAACAACTGAGTGTCTTGGCACCTGGGTGTGTGTGGGTGGGGAGGGGAATCCAATCTCCCTTCCTTTCCATCTGGCCTGTGGACAAAGGGCAGGGGGACCATCTGGTCCCACCAGGGTGGGGGAGGGGGCCACAGTGTTGGTCCCAAGAGGTGGGGGAGGGGCGGCGCACTGGAAACAGCAAGAGCCTGTGGGGTCTAATTGCATCACTTTATTTCACCGACCTCCACTCTCTGTCTCCCCACTCCCCACCCCCAAACCTCACAGCAGAAAACAAGCTTGCCTGAGAAGATCCAGGCTTGATAACCCAGCGAGGTGTGGAGCATCCAGAAGGAAGGAGAAAAGCAAGAACTGAGAGGCAGAGAGGTGGCCCTTCCCTTCTGTGGGGCATTCCTGGACTGGGGCCAGCTGCAACCTGAGTAGAATCCAGGGCTAGCCACACGCTAAGCCTGGCAAAAGGGTCTCCTGCAAGGGCTGGCCCATGGGGTCTCCACTTTCCCAGCCAGTGAGGTGCCACATGGTTAGAAGAGCACGTGTATCTGTGCAAGTGCTTGTGTGGAGGTGTGTGTGTATGTGCATGCGATGCACAACTGCACGTGAGAATGTGCATATCAGTCCAGAGTTACACGCACCTATGCAGTTGCTCTCAAGTGAAGGGTCATATTTGGGAACATAGATAGCTTCTAAAAGTGTAAGCATGCATGTGGGCATGTATATATCTGTGGCCTAAAAAAGGTGGGGAAGTGTGTGTGCTAGGGGGGAGACTGACCTGCAGGACAGTTGAAGGGGGAGGACGGGGTGGGAGGGGAAGGCTGGGCAGAGCAGAGGAAGGAGTGAAAGCCCAGCAAGCCTAGCACAGGATTACCCTCCACCAGATTATGCGTCCCTTAATTCTTGAGTTTTTCCTCTTGATTTTAGTTCATCAGTCCATCACTGCAAGAGAAAGAAGCAGAAAAGACAGACCCCAAAAGAACCTAGAAAGATATATAGACAGACACACCTGTTGCATGTGCATGACGAGCCAGAGCCCATGGAGGGAAGAGAGAGAGAGAGACCTCAAGGTAGGCAGGCAGCCCACCCACATCAGCAGTGCAGGGCTTCAAGCTAGCCCCTGCAGGAAGTCCAGCAGCCCTGTATGCCACTCCTCGGGTTTGTCCAGGTAACAGGGGTGCCCCGCCCCCTTCATGATCAGCACCCGGTGGTTGGGCAGCTGCTTCAGGTGCTCAAAGCTGGTTTGACCCATGGGATCCTGGTCTCCATATACAATCAGAGCTGGAGTCTGAGAGAAAGGAAAGGAGGGCAGAGTCAACAGGAACCCGCCACACCAGCCCCATCCTCCTGGAGGCTAGCTCCAGCTCTCCCCACCAATTCAGTCTCTCCCTTGGGCCACCCCAAATGAGGAGAGACAAGCTGGCCCAATGGGTGGGTGCACGGATTGGTGTCTGCCCCAGCACAGTTTAGCACAGGGTTTGGCACAGTAATCTGCTAAGTAAACAAAAAGAGTGGAGCTTGGTGAGGATCTCCTCCCAGAAGACACCCTCGGTTACCCAGCCCACATAGGAGAAAGGCTCAGGGATAGATCCTTCCTTGCTCCCGGCAGGGGCATCTCAGCTTCCCACACAGGAGTACCTTCACACTGGCATAGTCAGCAGCATTGATTTTGTCAGTGCAGATGGGGGCCACTGGCACATAGCCCCGGAGCTGGGAGCCAGGGGCGGTGAGGAAGGGCAGGGAGTACATGCCACTCAACGACGGACTGATCACAACCGGGGGGCCCAGCTCCAAGGCATCTACCACAGCTGCCAGGAAGCTGCCAGGGACCAGCTCCTTCATAGGGGCAGGGGCTGTTGCTTCCTTCGAGCGCCCCAGACCTGCAGGGATTCAGGTGTGGGAGAGACAAGACCAGGGCAGTGAATGGGAAAACAAGGGAGAGAAGATCCCTTTCTCCAGGAAGCCTTCCTGGATCAATTTCTCTGTGCCCAGGTTCCTGTTAACACCCAGTGTGCCCAAGTTTATTCCAACAGGAGCATCGATCTATCACATTGTGGCAAGCATGAGGCATTTCTCTTCATGTTTGTGCCCGTCTCTCCCAGGAGTAACAGTGTCCTGGAAAGAATCAGACTCTGACATCCAATGGGGTTGGATCCAATTCCCTATTTACTGTCTATGTGACCTTAGGTAAGTCCCCCTCAGCTCTCTCTCAGCTACTCAGTTTCCCCATCTGTTAAAAGGGGATAACAAAAGTATCTGCCAGTTAAGACTGTTGTGAAAATTAACTGCTTAAAAGGCGCCTGGGGCCAGGCGCGGTGGCTCACGCCTGTAATCCTAGCACTCTGGGAGGCCGAGATGGGCGGATTGTTCTGAGCTCAGGAGTTCGAGACCAGCCTGAGCAAGAGCGAGACCCCGTCTCTACCAAAAATAGAAAGAAATTAATTGGACAGCTAAAAATATATAAAGAAAAAAAATTAGCCGGGCATGGTGGCGCATGCCTGTAGTCTCAGCTACTTGGGAGGCTGAGACAGTAGGATCGCTTGAGCCCAGGAGTTTGAGGTTGCTGTGAGCTAGGATGACTCCACGGCACTCGCCCCAGGCAAGAGAGTAAGACTCTGTCTCAAAAAAAAAAAAAGAAAAAAAAAGAAAAAAAAAGGCGCCTGGCCCTGAATTGGCACAGGGTGGGTTCCTCAAGGACAGTGGCTGAGGGGCTGGTTCTGCACTCATACCCGCCCCCCTCCCACTTCAGTCAGTCCATGCCCACCTTCGCCAACAAGATTAGCCCAAGACCTTTGCCCTAAAGCTCAGCACAACCCACTGTTGTAACCAATCCTGTCCAGGCTGCAGGCCTGCCCTTGGGCCCTGAAACCACAACAACCCTGGCTGGTGAGAGGGTCAGATCAACCATGCTGCCCCTTCCACCAAGGGCTGGGACCCGGTGGTCCAGGTTATAACAGGCAGTCTGGGGGACTTTCCCCACATCCCCCAGAACCCAGCTCAGGGCTTTGCATGTGGGATCACAACTGGGGGCCTGGCCGCCCACCAGGCCCTGCCTCTCAAGCCCCCAGGAGACTCAGGTCTCACTACTCAGGGCTCCAACAGCCTGTGGTTATAGTTCAGTGAAAGTATTTTACTTCCAACTGGCTGAACACCAATTACTACGTATCAGGTACTAGCTACTTACTCACACTCATGTGGATAATCTCATTCCATTCTCACTAGAGCCTGCCCCAAACGTGAGTGCAGTTATCTCCCATTGCAGTTGAGGGCACAGGCTGGGAGACATCGAGACACTGCCTGGTAACAGTGAGGAGCAGCTGGGCAGTGTCCAGACCATATCTGGGTCAAGACTGGACAAGCTCCAAGGTCCTTGCAGTGTGTACTGAACTCTGTCAAACTCCAGGCCCAGACTGGCTATGTCCTCCCAGGGCCCCAGCCCTGGGTCCCCAATAAGGCCTCCCCAACCCCTGCCCAGAAGCCTGCCCTTGAAGTACCTGGTAGGTCAATGGCCACAGCCCGGTAGCCAGCCTGGGCCAGCCTGTGCAGCGTACCCAGGTTCTGCCAGGTCTCGGAGGAGAAGCGGATACCATGCAACAGCAGCACAGAGAAGCGGACCTGCCCACTGCCTGGCCGTGCCTCTCGGAAGAAGAGGCTCTGGCCCTGCACCTGGAAGGTGCCCTCGCTCTGCTCCACGCCCGCCGCCATGCCTGCTGCCGCCATACCTGCTGCTGCCGTGCTGGTCAAGTGCCTGTGGTTCAAAGCCAGGCTGATGAGGGGCCACAGAACACGTTGCCCAGGTGGAGCAGGGAGGCTGCCACAGAGAGGGGAGTGGGGAGCAGCAAGGAGGCCCCCAGGAGGCTTCCAAAACTCTAGGAACATGCTTTGGGGTCAGAAAGACATAGGTGTTATTTCTGCCTCTGCCACTCAATTGCGTAACCTTGGGCCTCAGCTCCTTCATCTGCAATATGGGAATAAAGCCTGCCTCAAGGATTAGGAATTTAATTAAGAGTTTAAAAAAAAAAACACAGTGAGGATGCCTGCTGATGGTAAGAACTCAAAACATGGGGCTCCCATTACGATTACTGCTCGATTACTGCTCTCATCGTTACTATCCTTCTCTACAAATGGGGATAATTCAACAGTACTAGCTCCAGGCGGCTGATAGGATTACATGAGGCCACGCATGTGCGTGCCTAGCACATAGTAAGTGCTCAACCAACGGTAAGTACCTGACTGTTTCGCTTATCGACCTCATCCTCCCCAACGCACTCTTGTGCGTTGACGCTAGGCCGGAGGGAGCCCAAGCTGGGGTAAAAAGCCCATTTTCCAGAGGCGGAAACCAAAGCGCCCAGTGACGAAGGGCTTTGGAGTTCTGGCCCGCCAGGGACACGGGGTGCTCAGCGCGCTGCCCGCCGGGGCCCAGCACGTTGACGCCGCAGTCACGGGCGCCGCCACGGCTCGCTCTGTCCCCTCCGCCGACCACGGTTCGGGCTCGCCAGGTCTGGAAGGGGGCACAGGGAGGGGGTGGGGGCAGCCACGAGGAGGGGACCTGGGGACCCAAGATGGGAAGATTTGGGGTAGGTGCGGGTGGGTTTTGACTGGAGAGAGGAAGAGAGGGTCGAGAGCGCAGGGCGGGTACCTGGGGAGTTGCGTGGACTCGCGCAGACCGGACGCAGGCGAGTGCTGGCGGCAGATGGGCTCGGGCAGGGAAGCAGGGAAGAGGCCAGCCTGGGGGCGGGGGCTGGGCCGTGCTCCCGGGCGCCCTCTTGCGGCCACAAGCTGCCGCTGACTCCCTCGGCGCCGTTGAACCCATTCCTTGTTCTCACTGTGGCCTCAGTTTCCCCAAGCCCTCGGCCCCACGATCCCCGCGCGGCCCCGAAACCGCCAACGGCCTGGTCCACATGGACATGGCGCAGCTTGGGAGGAGGGCTCCTTCGGGATCGCATCCCTGCTGCTCCCTTCCTGCCTCCATCCCCTTCATGCCCAGCCAGAACTACCCAGGGCCAGAGTTGTCTGTCTGGCAAAGAGCTGTGCGCCTGGCACAGAGCTGAGGTCCGACAGGTTTGAATGCGAGGCTCCGCCAGTATCCAGCCAGGAGGCCTTGATCGTTTTCCATGCCTCCGAGTCCGTTTCCTGCCTGTAGGGTGAGTTGGGTGTTGCCAACCTCTGCAGGGTACCAAAAAGAAGTAAACCCGACGTGCTCCGTACAGCCTTCCTCTGCTGGGCTGATCGCCGCGCGGAGCCCTGATCCTGGGACAGACCAGACGTTGGTCACATACCGCCAACCAGGATAGGTATCATGAGTACACGTGAAGGAGCCCAGCGGTCCCCCCCACCACCCTGTGTGTGTGCAGGGAAGTGGTTGGGCCGAGAACTGGAGCTGCTGCATAACAATATCTGGCATTCACACAAGGAGGCCTCTGCTGCACACTGTTCTCGGCTTGACCGGTCCTTAAGTATGTACTTATGACAACCCTATGCTGTGGATCTTATCCTAACTCCTGTACAGACCGGAGAGCTGAGCGAGGATGAAGAGGTTCTGCGGGGAGGAAGCCAGGTGGCTCTCCACTATCCCTCAGCCAAAAGCAACCTGGAAAACCTGGACGGGACTCAGAGCTCCGGGGCGCCACCCCCAGTACCGCTTCCGAGGGGCCTGCTCTGTTACAGGGCGCCAGGCCCGCGGCTGCGGACTGCGCATGCGCGCCTCCGTGGCCGCGCTCCCCGCAGCCGACTGCGGGAACAGCAGCCCGAGCGGCGAAGGCCCCGGCATGGCGCTGTTCGGCTGCTGGTTCCGCATGGGCGGGGCCCCCCCGTTCGGCCCGGTGAGTGTCCCCGGGGAGGGAGGTCCGCAGGCTGCCCAGGCCGGCCATCTTTGCCCCGCCCCTTGCCCCGGTGCCCAAGGCAGAGTCCTGCGGGAGCCGCCTGCCCTGGGGCAGCGAGAGTGCGTGTGCGCGTGTTGGCGTGTGTTCTTGGAGGTCTGGGTGTATATGTGTGTCCGCCTGTGTGGGGTCTGTCAGCGTGTGTTTCTGCGCACTTATACTGGGGGTGTGTTCCTCAGTCTGTCAGCCTGTTTGTGTCGGCGTTTGTCTACTGTATTTCTGTGTGCATGTGACTTTGAGGGTATATGTCTACCTGTGTGTATGCCTGTGTGTGCGTTTCTGAGGGTTCGTGTGTGTGTCCGTCTGCCTGTGTGTGCATGTGTCTGGCTTGCGTGTGTAGTTTTAGGGTCGTATGACTGTATGCTTGAGTATTTCTGAAGATCTGTATGTGGTCGCGGGTTTTGCTTTTTATTTTAAGAGACTGGGTCTCGCCATGTTGCCCAGGCTGGTCTTGAACTCCTGGCCTCAGGCAGTCCTCTTGCCTTGGCCTCCCAAAGTGCTGGGTTACAGGCGAAATGGGATTACATACCTGGCCTGTGTGTGGTTTTGAAAGCATGTGTCTCCGTCAGTCTGCCTTCCTGATGCCTGACTGTGTGCATGATTTAGAGGGTATTACTACAAGGGATTGGTTGTGCGCAAGGAGGCTGCATGTATATGCCGGGAATAGCTTGTGCAAAATCAAAGCATAATGGGGGCAAGACTCGTTGCCTGTGTGCAAGTGTATACACCTGTGCCATTGTCAGTGTGTATTCCAGTGACCTAATGTGGGCACAGTTTACCTCAGCCCCACCATCTGTAGAGTGCAGATTGAGCCCCGGGCTGCAGTCCTGTTACTATTGTCTAGTCCTGCCGGCACCCTAGGTTGCCAAGGCAATGGCCGAAGCCCTGTCCCTCCATCCCAGGAGAGGCACGGGAGCACCCCGGCAGACGAAAAGAAAACGTCCCATGGGGATGCTCCACCTGGTGGGAGCCTGGAGTAACACCCAGTTGGAGGTGTGTGTCGGAGGCTGTGGTCTGGAAGAAAAGAGGAGTGGACTCTTCCTCCGCCAGGCTCCTGCTTTTCCAGAAGCACCAGAGAGGATGCCACTAGGGCCCACCCTGCACCACCTGATCCCAGAGCCTGGGGGTGGGAGGCTGGGGAAACATCCCCAAAACATCCTGGAGAGGTGGGTGGGGCCCAAGACAGATCCCCAGCTCCTAGCTCAGCCTGGCACCCCGTTGGTGCTCAATAAAGATGTGTTTAGTGGAATCCTGGGATGGGGCAGGCATGCTCATCCTAGGCCCAAGAAATGACAGGGACAGCCCCATGTCAGGTCCATTGTATTATTTAAATCTCACAGGAGGCTTGGGAGGGCAGCCACAAGGTTATCCCATTTTACTGACAAACTGAAACACACAGTCAGAAAGTGGCAATCTCAAAAGCCAGGGCTACCTGGCCTGTTTGGGTCCTGGGTCCTGAGATCTATCCTCTGGGCTGGCAAAGGCCCCTGACTGGGAGAGTCAGTGAAGCAGGTCAATTGGCATGAGGCTATTTGTGTGTGAGGAATGGGAACAGGGAGGTGACATTCATCTCTCCAGCCCGGTGCTGCCTTTCCATTTCTAGGTACACCGTGCTCCTCCCTGCGCCCCCAACTCGTGTCTCAGCGTTTCCTCCATCACGGACCTTCTTTGTGAGCCTCTTCATACAACTGGGGTAGACCATTAAACATAATGCGATTATAAAACACATTCTGATTTTAGCAGTGTTATATGTAGCAAGGTAAAAACAACCATTTCCAAACACACCCTGAGTAGGGGATCCCCTTGATGGTCCTCACCACTCTGTCCACCAGCAAGGCTCCAGTTCATCCATCGCCTCCCAGCCCTTTGTTCCTTGGCAAGCTGAGTGTAGCCTGGTGATTAGGAGCCCAGCTCCAGGTTCAAATCCCAGCTTCCCCGCTTGCTACTTCTCTGAGCCTCCATTTCCTCCTCTGTAAGAGACCTATAGTTACATCTGCTCCCCAGTGTTCTTTGTGGATCTGTGAGCCTTCGTATGTGAAGGGCCAAGCCCAGGGCCTGCTGTCATTGATGATCAGAAGTAGTTTTGCTGCCACAGTGATGATGGTGGTCACTGAGTGTGCTGTGTGCCAGGGGATACCTCAGAGACACCTCCTAACTCTGCAGGGTATCTGATACCCTGGCATATGGAGTAGTTGGGTGTGAACCCTCAGACCTTTGCCCAGAGCAAGGGAAGGGACAAGGTCTGCAGCTCTTCCTGCTGGGGGATTCTGGGTGGAGTTTTGGGTTAGGGTCCAGGGATCCTTGTCGGGGCTCAGCTCCAGCCTCTTTTCCCTCTCCTCTTCTCCTCCAGACCATGGTACAGACCTCCATGAGCCGGTGCCAAGTAGCCCTGCTGGGCCTGAGTCTGCTGCTCATGCTACTGCTGTATGTGGGGCTGCCTGGCCTCCCTGAGCAGACTTCCTGGCTCTGGGGAAACCCCAATGTCACAGTCCTGGCTGGTCTCACCCCTGGCAACTCCCCCATCTTTTACCGCGAGGTGCTCCCACTCCATCAGCCACGCAGGTGGGTGCTGACCTAAGGGTCTAGTGGAGGGACTAGGCCCAAGCGGAGTCCCTGTGTGGGACCGCAGTCTGACTCAGGGTGCTCAGGGACTGGGAGGGCAGTGGGAGAAGCCTGGGAAGAAAGAACGGTGGCTTCCCCCAGGCCTCAGGATACATATTCCCCTGTGTGCCTGCAGGGTGGAGGTGGTGCTACTCCATGGAAAGGCCTTTAACTCCCACACATGGGAGCAGCTGGGCACACTGCAGCTGCTGTCGCAGAGGGGCTACCGGGCCGTGGCCCTTGACCTTCCAGGTGAGCACCCCCACCCCAGGGTCTAGGGAAGCAGGACGCAGCAGCTACAAGGTGGCAGCTTTCCCCAGAAGGGGGAACTGGAGGGGTAGGGAAGCCCTAAGTTGTGGCTGGGAGCTTCGGGACTCCAGTGTCTGAACAAGCAGTGGCAGGTCACAACACAAGACGGCACCACAAAAAAGTCTGTATTTTTGTTTTCTACCTTGAAAACCACAGTGTAGATTGTTGTATATCATAGAACAAATAGAAACGTGACTCACTTCACAAGCAGTCGTGCTGGGGCGGGGGGCTCACTGTAATTTTCATTACAAACTATGTAGCTTTTTGTGTTTTTAAATACACAAATGATTTGTGCTATCATTCTTGTCATTAAGAAAAAACTCAAAAAATAGTGAAGCCCTCAGTGACCGGTGCCACATTTCTCTCCCTCTCTAAGCAGTTTGGGGGATGCCAGACCCTCTTCTGGGCATTTTCATACACAGAGATACAGACAATATGCAGGTTGTCTGGTGGGGATTGTAAACGTGACTGTTGTCCTCCTTCCTGTTCAGCTAATCCATCTGCAGCTTGGTTTTCTCCCTGGACACCATGTTGCATGGATCATGCCAGTCCCTGCAAACCGCCCTCTGGTTAACTCCTCAGTGTGCTCCATAGGAAGGAGGCCCAGGGTTTATCCAGACATTCCTCTACTGGTGGATATGTAGGTTGACTTAGAGTTTTCAGTGTCAGTTGAAATGTTCACGTAATGTAGCTGAAGCATCTTTGGACATGCTTCTTTGACAATGCAGTCACTGATTTTTCTAGGGTAGCTATTGAGGACAATTGATGGGTCAAAGGATACACATTTTAAAATTTTGACAAACACCACCTCACCCTCCAAAAAGGCTGTACAAATTCATTCTCCCATCGATCGTGTATGAAAGAGCCCATTTCCCCATATCGTCCCCAACACTGGATGTTTAGTCTTTTTAGTTTTGCTAATAGGATGAATGAAAGATATGTTTTTCTAGCAGGCCTATTACATTATGAAAAGTAGCTTCTAGGAAGTTTGGGGTAGGATGTGCCATGCTGTCCTGGGCCCTTTCGTGGCCCCCCTCAGCTGGTGCCTGCTGCTGTTCTCAGGTTTTGGGAACTCAGCGCCGTCAAAGGAGGCAAGCACAGAAGCAGGGCGGGCGGGGCTGCTGGAGCAGGTGCTGCGGGACCTGGAGGTGCGGAATGCCGTGTTGGTGAGCCCCTCGCTGAGTGGCCACTATGCCCTGCCCTTCCTGATGCGAGGCCACCACCAGCTACATGGATTTGTACCCATTGCACCCACCTCCACCCAGAACTACACCCAGGAGCAATTCTGGGCCGTGAAGGTACTGGGAGAAGGATTTTCAAGGGTCCTGGCACTCTGGCCCTGGCTTGGGCCATGGGGATTCAGGACTCAAGTCTTACCTGGAGGGACATGGCTTTATCCCTGATCTTAGATGGAAGAGGTGGGGTGTTTGGGGAAGCCTTCCTAAGGCGGTGGTTTGGGGTGGTCAGATCCTCATCAGCCCCCAGGGTCACAGCCCCTTGTCTTGCCTTGCAGACCCCAACCCTCATCCTGTATGGAGAGCTGGACCGCATCCTGGCTCGAGAATCTCTGCGGCAGCTCCGCCACCTGCCCAACCACTCTGTGGTGAAGCTACGCAATGCAGGCCATGCCTGCTACCTCCACAAGCCGCAAGACTTCCACCTCATCCTCCTTTCCTTCCTTGACCATCTGCCTTGAACTAACCCGCTACCCAGGCCCCAGGCCTGGCCTGAGCTTGAAGGGTCTGGACCACAACCCTCCCACCACCAGGGAGGCAGCCCCTGGGATTGAAGGGCAGAGGTCAGAGAGTCAGACTCAGCCAGGACCTCTCATTTCACCTCACAGACACAATAAAAAAGCATTTGTCTTGCCTGGGGTGTGACAGGTGCCATTTCCTAGCATGCTTTGGGAGAGGCAGGAGTGGGAGGCAAGTCTGGGACTGCTTGGGGGCTGGGAGCTGCAGAGTGTGCTCCAGCAGCCTGAGAGGGCTAAGACTGCACCACTTCCTAGCTGTCTGCCCTCAACACTCTGCCTCAGTTTCATCATCTGTAAAAGGGGCATGATGGCAATGTCTGGCTCAGAGGGTGGTTGTAGGTTTGCATGAGTTTGGATAAGTGAAGCACCTGGCCACACAAGGCTGGGAAAGGGATGTATTACTGCTGCTGCGTGACCACTGGGACTGGGGACTGGTGGGAAATGCAGGGTCTGGGCAGCTGAGTCAGGGGAGTCAGGAACCTGGGGCCAAAGGAAGCAGGATTTGTAGAGGTGGCTGTGGGGAATGAGGTTTAAAGAATTAACACAGCTGGGGGATGGACATGCTTGAAGCTCTGACTTGGGTGGGGCAAGGGCAATATATGTAACCTAATGTACCCCCATTATATGCTGAAATTAAAAGAAAAAAGAACACAACATTGCGGTCCGGGTGCCATGGCTCACGCCTTTAATCCTAGCACTCTGGGAAGCCTAGGCAGGAGGATTGCTTGAGGGCAGGAGTTTGAGACCAGCCTGAGCAAGAGCGAGACCCTGTCTCTACTAAAAACAGAAAAATTAGCTGGGTGTCATGATACATGCCTATAGTCTCAGCTACTGTGGAGGCTGAGGCAAGAGGATCACTTGAGCCCAAGTGTTTGAGGTTGCAGTGAGCTAAGATGACACCACTGCACTCTACCCAGGGTGACAGAGTGAGACTCTGTCATAAAAAAAAAAAACAAACAAAACACCACAGCATTGCCGGTGAACCACCAAGCCTGACTGACCCTTGTTATCTATGGGTGAGCAGCCAAGATTGAAACCCCAGGAGGGGTGGAATGGACTCCTCTCCTCCCCTCCCCTCCCAGCCTGCATCTTTGGCCCAGAGGTTGAAGTCTTCACCCCTCACCCCTCGTCAAGCTAACTCAGCCCCTGGAGCAGAGGGCAGATCTTCCTGGGGGTACAAATGGCAGCCAGGTGCACACGTGGGCATCTGTCTACACCTGTGTGCAGCCTGCGGGTACAAATGGGCCACCTGTGCCTCTATTTAGCCTCCCTCCCTGGGGGTTGTAGAAGAGACGGAGTTTGGCACCTCTCACACTATCATTCAGCATCACAATTACATCCTCTCACCATGACATCCTGTCACACCTACCCACCATCTCACACTCACATTGGCACACACAGTCATACCCACCGATACACAGTGTTAGATTTGCCCACACAGTGGCATGTTCACCATCACTCGTGCTGTCATCCATACATTTAGCTTTCATCTCTGGCTCATTGTCCCAGCACCCACTCTGTGCCCCTCTCCAGGGCAGAGCTCCCGGTGTGGGGCGGACAGACGTTAACCAATAACCTCACTATACAGCCAGCGAGGCAGTCAGGGAGGACCTCCTTGAGAGGCTGAGTCATGGAAAGCGGAGCGGTAGCAGACTCGCGGGAGGGGGCAGGGGAGCAGGAGGACTTTGCAGCCCTGCACCCTGAGAACCTCCAGTCCTGGGCTCTGTCACGAGGCTGAGCGAAAGGCAGTCCCCTGAGGGCGGGGCCCTCCTGGGGGCCAGGCGTGGGGGCGTGTCCTGCGGGCGGGGCGGGGCCAGCCCGGAGCTCGCCCCTCGCCGGGGGGATGGCCGTGGCGGAGCTGCCCAGTGGCGGGATCCGGGATCCGAGCCTCCCAGCCGAGGCCAGGCCCGAGGCGGACTGGGACGCCTGCGCCGAAGCGGCCGCAGGGATTGGGACGGCCCCTTCCTTACTCTCAGGCTTCGGTCTCCGCCCCGCGATCAGGCTCCGGCCACGTGGTGGGCGGATCAGGGCGGTTCTGAGCCTGAGGCCTCACTGAGATTAACTGGAGTCCCAGCCACAGTCGGGGCGGACGCTGGGAGGCGAGCGCGGGCTCCAGACCAGGAGAAAGCCAGGTCGGGAGCCCTGGGGAGTAGAGGGATCGGAGGCTCCCCGGCTTGAAAGCCGGGCAACTGGGAGGCATGTTTGAAGGAGGGCGTGGGGAGTCAATGCCAGGGGTCAAATCGGGCTCAGCTACTCCCTGGCAGAGGCATAGACTTCATGGGGCTCTTCTGGGGATTAAATAAGGAAATGTGCCGAAAGCGGCCAGCACAGCGCCTGAAACGGAGTGGGGGCTCCGTTAATGGGGGCCCCGAAACAGGGCGTCCTCTCTTCTGGGACGTCCGGGGAACTGTTGGGGAGGGGTTGTGTGCAGAGGGGTAGTTAGCCATTCACTTTGCCCCCAGCTCACCACGCGCAGCGCCATGACAAGCAAGGGTCCCGAGGACGAGCACCCATCTGTGACGCTCTTTCGCCAGTACCTGCGCATCCGCACCGTCCATCCCAAGCCGGACTATGGTGAGAAGGCGGTGCTTCCAGAGCCTCCGATGGGGCCTAAGGGGCGGGGACTGTGCTCTAAACTAGCTCCAACCGCTGTCACCCAGCTGAACCTCACTCTGATGCCCCAAATGGCTCCTCAACCCCTCTGGCCATTCCCCAGATCAGCAGACTGAGGCAGCCCCTCCAGGCTGCGGAGGAAACCTTTCCCCAGGGGCTGTGCTGCTTCAGAGGTTACTCCTGGCAGCTAGTTAAAGAATAACTTCACTCTGCAGGGCAGGAGAGGTTTGGGGAGACTAGGGCAGCCACAAGGGCCCTCCAGAGCCTACTGGGGCTGGACAAAGTACACAGCCCTTAGGGAATCAAGCTTGGTGGCTGGAAATTGTGTACATGGGTCCAAATCCCTGCTCTGTGATTTACCAGCTGAGAGATGTTGGGTGAATCTCTGCATGTCTTTGTGCCATAGTTTCCCCATATTTAAGGAAGATAATGACACCTGCCTCCAACCCTGGACTTCCTCCTGGCCTTCCACAAAGGGTCACACTGGCCAAAAATGTCTTCTTTCTTGGGGACAGAAATGCAGGTGTCTCTGAGGGGTTTGGAATTGTGTTGGGAAGGCAGCAACCCATCTGAGTCTGCCCCTCTCTCTGGGCTGCCTGGCTACTGGAAGCCATGGTAGGCAGAAGCAGCCCAAGATTCTCTGTGCCCCCAGGGGCTGCCGTGGCCTTCCTTGAGGAGAGAGCCCACCAGCTGGGCCTGAGCTGTCAGAAAGTGGAGGTGAGCCTGCGGCCCTGAGTAGGGAAGGGAGATGGGTCTGGGGCACCTCCTCACCCTGTGTTGACCATGTCCCCTCCTGACGCTGTCCAGGTGGCACCTGGCTATGTGGTGACCGTGCTGACCTGGCCAGGCACCAACCCTGCACTCTCCTCCATCTTGCTCAACTCTCACACGGATGTGGTGCCTGTCTTCAAGGTGTGTAATGGGGGCAGTGCAGGCCTTGGGGACAGGCATGATGCAGACCCCAGAATCCAATCTCAGCAGCCCATGGTGCTGGTCCTGGCACTAACTGTCAACATCCATACGGCAAGCAGCCTTCGCCCAGCAGTGACTGCATGTGGCGGGCTGAGGAGGATGGCAGTCAGCTGCCTTTTTCAGCCTTCTGTCCTCACCACTCCATCTGTCACCCCAAACCTATGGTGGGCTCCTAGGGCAGCCCACCATTCACCAGAGTGCAGTGGCCTGACTAAATTTGGGGCTTGGGCCCCTCTTCTTGTCCCTGTCTCCAGGAACATTGGAGTCATGACCCCTTTGAGGCCTTCAAGGATTCTGAGGGCTACATTTATGGCAGGGGCACCCAGGACATGAAGTGTGTCAGCATCCAGTGAGTGTCCTCTCTTCACAGTCCCCCACAACATTCCCACCAGCCCAGTGGATTAACCAAGGACCTGGGAGTGTGATTGGAGAACCTCAAGGCCAAGGGACATCTTGACCCCTTACTTTGGGCACAGATTGCTGCCATGAACCATTACATGGATGGGGAGACTGAGGCCCACAGAGGGCCGGGGGCTTTCTGGAGTTCCTGCCAGGCTGTGGTAGGGTAGGGTCCAGGGCACAGGACTTCAGCCTGTCAGCCCTGCCTGTTCCTGCCTACTGGGCCAGCCTGAGCCTCTGGAGGCTCCCCCGACACCTGGCTTATTGCCCACTCAGGTACCTGGAGGCAGTGAGGAGGCTGAAGGTTGAGGGCCACTCTTTCCCTAGAACCATCCACATGACCTTTGTGCCTGGTAGGAATGGCTCAGGGAGGGACACCTTTGGGAAGCGGGAGGGTGTGTTGGTGAGACAGCTCCCTCGTCTCATGTTCCTATCACTTTTGCAGATGAGGAGGTTGGGGGTCACCACGGCATGGAGCTGTTCGTGCAGCGGCCTGAGTTCCGGGCCCTGAGGGCTGGCTTCGCCCTGGATGAGGGTAGGCAGGTTGGCCAGCACTGAGCACCCAGGCAGGGGTAGGGAGGCCGCTAGTGAGGCCAGGTGACTCCATCCTCTGAACCCCCTTTCCTCCCTCAGGCCTGGCCAACCCCACTGATGCCTACACTGTCTTTTATAGCGAGCGCAGCATCTGGTGTGAGTATGGGCTTGGAGGAGGGGTCCCTGTATAGGTGGGAGACTAGGCCAGAAAGGGCAGGGTCCTATGAAGGGTCACACAGCAAGCTGGGGCCTGAGTAGTCCTTGAACCCAGGGCTTCTGCCTCCCAGCCCCTTCCTACCTGGGCATCTCTTGTCCTGGGCTTCTCCGAGGGCAAACCCTGACCGTGGGCAGAAACCAGCTCTATGCTGCAGGCTCTGAGGGGCACAAGGCCCTGCCAGAGGAGCTTGGCACAAGGGGGACCCCAGCCCACCCCAGGGTTGATTGCATCTCCAGCCCCTCTCATACCGAAGACCCTCCCTTCCCCCTCCGTCTCCCCAGGGGTGCGGGTTACCAGCACTGGGAGGCCAGGCCACGGCTCGCGCTTCATTGAGGACACGGCAGCAGAGAAGCTGGTGCGTGGCACACGGGGAGGGAGACTGGGAGCTCAGGAGGCTCTATCATGGGGCTGCTGTCACATCTAACCTCATACTCTCCCAGCACAAGGTTGTGAGCTCGATCCTGGCATTCCGAGAGAAGGAAAGGCAGAGGTGAGGCAGCGTGGGAAGGGTATGGGAGCGCCTCTCGGAGGCTGCACGAGAGAGGAGGGAAGCTGAGCCACCTTCTCGTATCTGTTGCTGCCCATCGCCTGCCCCCTCCCCTACTGCAGGCTGCAGTCAAACCCCCACCTGAAGGAGGGGGCCGTGACCTCCGTGAACCTGACTAAGCTAGAGGGTGGCGTGGCCTATAACGTCGTACCTGCTTCTATGAGCGCTGGCTTTGACTTCCGTGTGGCACCGGATGTGGATCTAAAGGTGCCCACCTCCACATGGGTTTGGAGGAGAGAGGTGGGGTCCTCAATCATGTCCCAAAGGCTCCGGGAAAGCCTGAGGAATCAGCTCATCTCCCTTCTTTTAGGCTTTCGAGAAGCAGCTGCATGCCTGGTGCCAGATGGCTGGCGAGGGGGTCACCTTGGAGTTTGTTCAGGTACCAGGTTGGGACCTGTGATGGGGGAGTGCAGGGACTGGGGGAGACTGGGCTCACACAGTGTGCAACACTGTGGGAGTGTGTGCTTGGTGTGTCCGCGTACATCTGGGCATTTTTTAAATCTGTGACAGACACCTTATTCACCCAACAAGCATTAGTTGTGGAGACCACTGTGGGTGCTGAGGAATACTGTGGGAGTAAAATTAGGCATAGTTCTTGCCTTCATGGTGTGAAAGGGGAAATAGACATAAATCAAATATTTATATAGTATTACTTTTATGTAAATGTGAACACATATGGTCCAGGAAAGGTGGGATCTCACACTCTGAGAACCTATAATTGAGGTATTCAACTGGTCTGAGAAGGCCATGCATGGTGGCTCACATCTGTAATTCTAGCACTTTGGGAGGCTGAGGCTGGAGTATTGCTTGAGGCCAGGAGTTCGAGACCAGTGTGAGTGAGACCCCATCTCTGACAAAAAATACAAAAATTAGCCGGGCGTGGTGGTGCGAGCCTGTAGTCCCAGCTACTCAGGAGGCTGACACAGGAGGATCACTTGAGCCCAGGAATTTGAGATTGCAGTGAGCTATGATGACACCACTGCCCTCAGGCCAGGCCTGGGCAACAAAGTGAGACCCTGTCTCCAAAAAAACTAGTCTGAGAGGTCTGGGGGAGAACTTGGGGTAAGACCTAAAGGATGGACAGGAGTTAAGTAGATGGAGGGCATGGGAAGGTCCCAGACCTAGAGCATCTGAGGGGCTGAAAGAGGGCCTGTCGCTGGGTAGGGGTAGGCAGGCGTTCTGTGCCAGGCACAGTCCACCCTATGGGGAACAGGGCAAGATGCCCAGGTCCCTGTCCTGATGCTGCCATCTTCCCCCTTGCCTCACTACAGAAGTGGATGAAGCCCCAAGTGACATCTATTGATGACTCAGACCCCTGGTGGTCAGCTTTTAGCCGGGTCTTCAAGGACATGTGAGCACACTGGCCAGCTGTCCTTACACAGCCCAGCTCCTTCCTCCTCTCCTTGCTATTGCTCCTCCCCCTCCCTCCCCACCTCTCTTCCACCTTCAGTTCTTCCCTTGTGCCCCCTCCTACCTTCCTCCCCGTTCATCAGGCTTTTCCCCTGTGCAGGAACCTCACTCTAGAGGCAGAGATCTTCCCTGCTACCACAGACAGCCGCTATCTCCGCGCGGTGAGCCCCTTGCATGGCTGTGTGTGGGCAGTGGACAGGGCCTGAATGGTGGCTTTTCCCTAACCGGCCCCTCCTCGCCCCTGCAGGTGGGGGTCCCAGCACTGGGCTTCTCACCCATGAACCACACACCTGTGCTGCTGCACGACCATGATGAGCGGCTCCATGAGGCGGTGTTCCTCCGTGGGATCGACATATATACACAGCTGCTGTCTGCCCTGGCCAGCGTACCTGCCCTGCCCAGCGACAGCTGAACCCCCAGGATCCCCAACCTCCCCCTCTGGAGTTTCCATCCCAACTAGAGCCAAAGACCTTCTCTTTCCCCTGCCCAATAATAAAATCTGTGTGTGGGCAGGGTCTGTCTCTGAAGTACTACTAACAAGGATGCTCACGGAACAGAAATTCCCATTTCACAGATGGAGGAAACAGCCTGGCTCTGGAGTCTTCCCAAAACCATTCCACGTTGCTCTTTGCCCGTAGACATAGCACTTCCATCCAGTACCACCCAGCCATGTCTGTGCCCAGCAATAAAGGGCCACAGCTCCTGTTTTTAGTGGCCACCATACTTAGAGCTGACCTTAGAGGTCAGTGATTCAATTCCCACTGAAGGGAGATACTAAGACATGGACCTCAGGGGTCCACTCCTGTCTTTCTGGGAATGTATTTGGGATCCTGAGACAGGACCAGAAGGGGGCCACCTGGGCCCCTGCCAGATGTGGGGCAGGGAGAGGGACAACTTCCAAGGCATGACTGCTGGCATTTGTCAAAACCCATGGGTTCTGGTGTTGGGAGCAGGGGTTATAGAGGAGCAGGGTACCCACGGGTAGCCCAGGTCAATTCATCTTAGGGTGTCCAGCACCCTAGCCTGGGACCATGGACCAGTGTGTACAGAGGCCCAGGATTTGGGCTTCAGTCTTAACCTTGCTGAGCCCTCAGATAGTGCAGACTCAGCTATGACCCCAGAAGCCTTCTCCTCTAGCTGATCTGATCTGTCCTGTCCGAGAGGGGTGTAAGGGAGACAGGGAGGGCTGGCTTTTTTGAAGTTTCTAGTTGTAGCGGGAAGTCCAGAGCTTGGCTCTGTGGTCTGCAGGCTTAGTACTAACGACCACAGAGCTTGGTAAGCAACTGAAACTCAAGCACTGGACCTTGTGCTTCCTTCACATAAGGCAGGCTCCGAGTGGAAGCTGGAGGCTGACGGCAGCAGCTGGCTCTGACCTTAAGAAAGCCTAGTTGAAGCCCCTGACCTGGGGTCTGGCCTCCCTCTCAGACCTCTTTTCTCCTGGCAGGATGACTGGGGAAAGCAGAGCTTTCACACCCTGTCCAGGACACCAGCACACAGGCCTCGCTTTGGAAGTCATCCAACCTGGTGACCTCCAGTGGGGCCAAGCGGTCTTCAGGACACAAAACACGGTCCTGCTCCCTTTCCAGACTCCACCTCCATCTGACACCCTCTGGCAGGGGCAGTTGGCCACCCACAGAGTGGCAGAATTAGTCAGGAGCTAGCAGCCCAACCCTAGTTGGGCAAACAAACTTCCCAGAGTCCCATGTGGACTGTGGGCTCAAATGCTATCTCCATCCCTTCCTAGCTATACAATTGTTTCCTCACCTGTGAAACAAAGATAACAGTAATATCTATTTCAGAGGCAAGGGGATCACGTGCCATGGGCTGCGTCTTCTGCTCTGGCATAAAAGCACCCCTTTTTGAGTTTCCAAAGTGCCCAAGGCTGATTTTGAGGATTAAGTGTAACCAGGAACAGTGCTCCACCTGGCACCTTCTACAGGAAGCCCCCACAAATACCTAGTACTAAACTATTTGCTCTACTGGCTGCTCTATTAAGATCCTGTATGAGAAGCAGCTAACCCAGCAGCACAGCATGGTCAGGCCCAGTCATGGTAGTAAGGCAGTGCCAATGCTGCCCCGCCTTCCTGGGTCTCTAGCACTTGGGGGACCAGCACAACCCAGAGCAGTAGATGCTGGCCAGGTGCACCAGGAATGGCCCAATCTGGGACACAACAGGTCAGAGTGCAGAATTGCTCAGCAACGCCCTATCCCCTTCCCTCAGGGTAGGCTTCAAGACCTAACAAGGAGGTTTAGGATTTTCCCCTTTCCCCAGCAGCTCACCCACTGCGGCAAGCTATGTGCCCCAACTCCCCTAAAGCCTCTGACCATTTATTTACTAGGTCCCCTTATTGCACCCCAGGGGCTGCATTTCCTGACTCCCGCCCACACCCCACCATCCACACAAGGCTACTGCACTCTCCCACACCAACGGAGGTAGCAACCCCAGCTCCCACCCAGCCCAGGTCATAGACACAGGCTAACAAATCCTGCCTCAGGTTTATTTGTACAAATAGTACAGGAGGACCCCAGCCCATGCGGACAGCAGCCCAGGGGTCACACCAGTCCTTCTGTCCTCATGCTGGCAGACAGAGGCCTCTACTCTGGAGCCTTCGCGGGGGCCTGGGCACCTTTGGGAGCCTGAGCTGGAGCTGGAACTGAAGCTGGTGCTGCAGCTGAAGCCGCAGACTGGGCCTTGGACTGGGCCTTCGTTTGATCCTTGGCCTTTGGCCGGCAGAGCCTGAGACCCTTGGCAATGCGGGCACGAGCACGCTTCCCAAGCTTGGGGTGGGCAATGTAGGCAAGTCTACTGAGCTTGCGGCTCATGCCCTTTGGGATCTTAGCCTTAACCTCCTTGGGCTTTACGAGGGCCTTGATAGCTTCAGCACGTGCACTCATGGCCTTGGCGTTGTTGGCCTGCATCTTCTTCAGGCCCTTCTTGTTGTGCTTCTTGGCAAAGCGCATGTTCCTCAGGAACTTGGGGTCCACCTAGAAAGCAGGAAAGGTACAGGGAGTAGCATGTAAGGCCCCCAAGTCACTCTCTGGTGCCCCTCTCCATAGGGGTGCCCAGCATTCTAAAGACAGCATCAAGTCAACCTTAAATGTGGAAACAGCCAACCCTTAGAAACACGTACACTGCCCCAGGGAGGCAATACTCCACCTGGCTAATGCTGTGCAGACCACACTAGCAAGGTTACATACCCAGAGGCTAGTAGAGCAAACAGTCAAATCCAAGAGCAGAAGAAAAAAGTAAGGCTGCTGCCCTCTCTGCCAAGGTTGCATGGCAACCTACAGAAGGGGTTCAACCAAGTTTTCTCCCTGAAATCCCCAGGGTTATCCCCTCCCCCTTTAGAGGACAGTGTCAATTAAACACCAAGCCTGGCCCAACAGACTCATAGATGAGCCAGAATAAGAGACCAAAGTGGGGAAACTGAGGCTCAGATTTTGTGACTTACTCCACAGATCAGATAGCAAGGGTACAGGGGAGGAAAAGACTGGGGACAGGCTCAGCCCTCCCCTAGACCTATACCCTTCTCAGCTAATCCTTAGAACTCCCTGACACAGGAAGGGAAGCTGACCCCAAGCCCAGCACTGGGTCAGATCCAAGGTTTTAAGGCTAGTCAATGTGGAATGGAAAGATCACAAGGTGCCCAGTACACATAGACAAGGCCACTCCTTAAGTGCTGTGGCCGAGTAAGGGAGCCAAACAAAATGCCCTCAGGAGGCAGGTTACATTCTGACCAAAGGGTTACACTTCGGGGCAGGGAAGGCCAAGGAAAGCTTTGTTATGGGTCTGGCAGGGTAGAGAAAGGAATTACAGGCTTTGGTGGGCCAGATGAGACAAGGGACAAGCTCTGCACAGGCAGAGGATGAAGCTGTAGAAAAGCTGTATGGCAGGCTGTGACTGTGCACCTGGAGCCAAGACAAGGCATTTATGTGTGAGTTGGTGTACACACACTCACCCCCTTAAGAGATTCATATCTTTGTGATCGGGGTTTCTTGATGCCATTTCTGTGCCACTTTCGGGCTGTGGGGGAAAAAAGGAATTAGGCCAATAAAAAGATTTTCTCTAATAAGCACCCAACATCAGACTGGCAAGCTTGGTAGACTCCACTTCCCAGAGCAGATATTATTGACATCTGGAAAACTACCACTGAATGCAAAGCTTTGTGGGTATCTCAAGTGGATCTCTGGCTCCTAAACCTACAGCCCCAAACATATTACTGGTTGAAAACAAAATCAGCCCCAGGCCCACAGTGGCTATGTGCCCCCTCTCGCCCTGCCCCCATATCCCTACACCAATCCTTGCCAGGGTCTGGGATGTGGACCGGGCCCAAAAAACTTACATTGGTTGTGTGTGGTGTGGTTCTTGGACTTGGCCATGTCTACACCTGGAAGATAAAAGTGGAGATCAGGGCTGCGGGCTCGCCGGGCTGGGCCACCACTGCTGCCCTGACCTGGTGGAACGTGAGTTCAGAAGCTAGAATTAGACTGCAGACAGACGCTTGGATCTGCGGCCTCCACCAGCCTCAATTTACTCTGCACGGCCCGATGCCTGTCCCTGCCTCCCAAACCCAGGGAATGAGGCCGTGAAACCAACTCCCCAGTCCCACGAGTCTGGTTTCCCCCGTAAAGTCCGACTTCTTCCCCTGCCATCCATGCACCCCTTGGAGACCCAAAAGAACCACCCCCACGCCGCAGCCTCCGCTCCCCACATCCACACAGCCAGTCTCCTTGTCCTCCCTGCAGCCCACGCCCCGCCACCACCCATAAGTCGCGGATGGTATCAGATGCCTCACGACCAACACTCACCGTAACCCGCGGCTGCCGACGAGCCTGGGACCGGAAGAGAAAGAGAAGCCGCGGTGCACCACGGGAAATAGGGCCGACGACGCCGGAAGGTACTACTGGAAAAGCTCCCCCCAGCGCCCCGAGGAAAGGTTCCGAAGCCCGGAAGGGCGCAAGCCAGACGGGAAGGTGGTGCTACGAGTCTGGCTCCGCCTCCTTCGGGCTTCCTCTTCCCTCTCGGTTTTCCTCTTTCTTACGTTCTTTCAGGACCTGGCTGTTGGGGCTCGGTCTTGTTAAAGATCCTGAAAGCAAAGGGAGTCCTTGAGGAATGGATGTGAGGCAGGGACTGACAGATCTGTGTTCTTAAAAAGCACCCCTGGCTCTTTCGTGGAGAATGGACTGTAAGGGGGCAGAGGGGAGGAGCGAGAGGTGTGAGGAGGCTGGTACAGAGCACCGTGGGAGGGCGATGGCTGCCTGGACCTGAGTAGGGGTAGTGGGGATGACCAGACTTGGGAAGCAGAAGATGAGGGAGAGAAAGAAGTCAAGGATAGCCCCTAAGTCTTTGCCTTGAACATCTGGGTGAATGCTGGGGCCGTTTACAGAGATGAGGAAGACTGGGGAGAAGCAGGGGCTTTGGTGGTTTGGTTTTTTTTGGCGGAGGGTGGAGGGGGAGTGGAAGGGGGACGGGGAGTGGTGGGGGAGGTGATGATCTAGATGTTTCTCTTAAGATGTATTAAGTATGAAATGCCAATTGAACATCCGAATTGAGTAAGTGTTCCCTCCTAACAACTCTGTTGCCCTCTCTGCCTTTTCCCCCTAAGTTCATTTTCCACACAGCAGTAGGGCCTGAGGGCTCTATTTAAGATACAAATTAGATCCTGCCCCTTAAAGTCTGCAAGGGCATCCCTTTGCATTGAAGATAATTCTTTACCGCCCCTGACCCTGGCAACCACTCCTTGTCATTTACTTCTTTTTTTTTTTTTTTTCTGAGACGGAGTCTCACTGTGTTGCCGGGGCTAGAGTGCCGTCACGGCGTCATCCTAGCTCACAGCAACCTCAAACTCCTGGGCTCGAGTGATCCTTCTGCCTCAGCCTCCCAAGTAGCTGGGAGTACAGACATGTGCCACCATGCCCGGCTAATTTTTTCTATATATTTTTAGTTGTCCGATTAATTTCTTTCTATTTTTAGTAGAGACGGGGTCTTGCTCTTGCTCAGGCTGGTTTCGAACTCCTGAGCTCAAACAATCCGCCTGCCTCGGCCTCCCAGAGTGCTAGGATTACAGGCATGAGCCACTGCGCCCGGCCTGTCATTTACTTTTTTCCAAACCCATGGCCTCTTTTCTTTCTCACCAAGCACAAATACATGCTCCTGCCACCGTGCCTTTGCACTTGCTATCCCCTCTCCCTGGACTGCCGTTCTTGCTCTTTGGATGTTGTGCTCTTTCTTGTAGAGGCCTCCCTGGACCGCACTATGTAAAATAGAGACCCTCTGTCCCATCCCCAGTTACTCTATGTTTTCTCATTCTGTTTGCTTCCTTTATAGAAATTTCCCACACTCTATTTACTTGTGTATTTGTCCATTATCACAAGCACCATGAGTTTGGGACTGGTTTGATCACCTACATTTTCCCACTGCCTAACACACACTTGGTGTAGAGCAGGAGCTTAATAAACACCTGCTGAATGAATGTTCCCTGGCAAGGCAGGTTCACAGAGTGACAGAACCATATTGCAGAGATTTGTGGAATGAAGGAGAAAGGAGGGTGTGGAGGCAGGATATGTGATAATTCCTTACAAAAGCATTCCTGAGAATTCTCTCACCCTCCTGAGAAGGTGAGAGAAATCTGGCAGGTGTGAGTTGGGAGAATGAAGAGCAGGCTCATATCCTCATGGATGACCTGGCCAGAGAAGAAGGTGTCTCTGCAAGAGCAAAGTCCTTGTGGAGTGCTGAGCAGAGGTGGAGAACCTGGCAGGCAGAGATAGGGACTATATATATAGGAGGTGAGGGTAGCATGCTGCCAGATGGCAAGTCAGGGCCTCATTCCAGGGAGTGGGAGAGGTGGGACTGGAGGTTGGGACAGGAAGGAGCAGGTCTGATTGCTGCACCCTTGAGAAAGAGGCAAGCAGGGCAGGGGCTAACAGAAGGCGCTGTGACAACTTAGAAGGAACCAGGCTTCCCAGCTATGTGGCCCTCCACCTGGGCAGTGGCTCCCATAGCTCCCCAAAAGTGAGCAGTGACACCTGCTGAGGACTTGGTTTGGCCAAGCTATTATGGCAGTGGCAAAAAAAGCAGTGAGCAGAAAGCCACAGTCTGGTGGGGGAGGCTGATTCAGAGATGGACGATAGTCATGCAGTTCCACTGGGGCCGTGGCAGGGATGGGCCCAGGTGGAATCTGGCTGCCGGGCAAGGGAGGAGGCAATGACAAAAATGAGGAGCTTTGGCTAAGACTTGAGGGGACATTGCAGGTCCAAAGGGGACCATGACCTGGAACCACTGACCTGTCATGCTTTTCAAAGTGGGGTAGATGGTAGGGGTAGCCATGTGTATAGGCATAGTATTCATTCTAGGGATAGTTTTCTTTCTTTCTCCTTTCTATTGATTGATTGATTGATTAACTTGTAGTAGAGACGGGGGTCTTGCTTGTGCTAAGGTTGGTCTCAAACTCCTGACCTCAAGCGATCCTCCCGCCTCAGCCTCCCAGAGTGCTAGGATTACAGGTGTGAACCACCATGCCTGGCCTCTTTCTCCTTTTCTTCCTCCTTCCCTTCCTCCCTTCTTTGTTTCCTTTCTTCCTTCCTCCTTTATTCCCTCCTTCTCTTTCTTTCTCTTCATAAATGAAAGCTTCTATAACCTGATTTTATGCATTCAGTCATAATTTGTGGATATCTTTCCCCTGCTCATGAAAATCTTTTGTAATCCTGTTCTATTTTACATATTTAAAAACATTATTTTGAAAAGAGGTCGATAAATCTCACCAGATGCCAAAGAAGTCTCTGGCACAAAAAAAGTCACGGAACTTGACCTTTCCTCCAGGGTTGACACACTCCCACCCTCCACGAGTGAGTGGCTCTTGCCCCATGTCGAATCCACTCACCTTTCTCCACACTCCAGCCTTGGGCAGAGCCACTAACTGGATTCAGCAGAAGATCAGTCAACCAGGCCCCTCTCAGATGCCTTGGGCATAAGGCAGAAAAATATGTGAGCCTGGGGGACAAGACAAAACTCAGGCTGGTTGGGGCTGGATGTGACCCGCCCAAACCATGCAGCCTACAGGGTTATTGTCTTGTCCAGGCCTTGCCCAGACCCACAAACCAATTCACAACCCAAGTGGGATCCAGTGAGGTCTACTCAGCAAAGTGCCAGTGTTGGAGACATCTGGGGTTGTTTTTGCAGTGTCTATCACAGTCCCAAGAGTATGTGGGGACCAGATAAATGTTTGAGGAGTTAAATATGCACATTCATAAATCTAGGCAGATGACAGAATCAGGAGCAGGAGACTGGCTGGCCTGGAGGGATTTCACAGAGATAAGAGTCAGCTCTTCTACTGGACCCAGCGCCCTGCTAGCTAAGCCTCAGTTCTCAGCAGAACAAAGGGATAAAAATAGCAATTACCTCTCAGGGCTAATTTGGATAATTCAAGTAAAGCCCCAGACATGGTGCTGAGTACATAGTAGGTCCTCAATCATTGTTAGTTCCATCCTTCCTTCTGCCCCACAAGGCCTCAGGGCAGGGGGACAGGGTTTAGGGAAAGAAGGTTAGTGACAAGTGGATGCTAACGATGAGGACAGGATCCCAGGAACAAGAAGGAAGAGCCGGGATGGGGGAAAGTGACAGTCCTCAGGGGTGCTGGGTCCCCTCAGTGCCTAAGTTCCAGTGAGACAAGGACTACCAGTGTGTTCAGATAAGAGGGACTATGAATGGTTATCGGAACCAGGCGTGAAGACTGCGGGCGGGGGTGGGGGAGGAATTTTGGGGGGGACGGGGGTGGAAAGGCCCTGTGTACTGGGTTGGGCTTTTGGGCATTGGATCTGCTTAGAAATTCCTGAGTGAGGGGCCACCTGATTCTGTGTGTCTCCAGAGGGCAGACCTACGACTGAGGGAGGTAAATGCCAGCTCCATGGACAAGGGTCATTTCTGCAATCAGAATTCCCTCCAAACCATGTGCTGCTCCCAAAGGTAGTGAGCTCTCTGATACAAGAGGTGTGCAAGTAGCCACTGAATGACTGGGGTTGGGGTTGAAATATGGGATGGAGGGTTGGAATACACAGCATGTAAGTTCACTTCCTCTTGGGAGTCTGGGATTCAAATCTCCCGGGTGAAGGAAAGGGGCCCTGGGCAGCATACAATGCCAGGCTGGGGCGCAGTTATCTGTTGGAAGAGAGTTCAGCTCCAGCAGAGGCTTAGAGGTGCAGCCTATTCTTCGGGTCATCGCACACACCATCTCAGCCCCAGCCACTGATTTTCCCCCTGTAGGGGGCGCCTGGACCACCTAGCCCAAGGGGGATTTAGTATCCTGAGCCGGGAATATGTGCCTGTCACCCGCAAGGGGGCAGAGTGGGACCGCGGATGGAGTCACCTTGCTGCAGATGGGCTGGAGACCAGGCACTCTCCCCTCCCTCAGGAAGCCCCATCCAGCTTCCCACGACCTCCCCCACCTACAGATCAAGTCCCTGTCTACCCATTCTGGGCAGGTTCTCTGAGGTAGGTCGGGTCTCCCCTGGCTCCAAGCTCCCGGTGGTGGTGGTGAGGTGTCTTCCCCCAGTGAGGGTTCAAGGCAGAGAAAGGGGAGCCTGCGGGCACCCGTGGGCATAGCCCCTCCTGGCCGACTTCAAGTTACCCAAGGCCATGCCTCTTGGGCGTTAAAGGAACAAACACCCTTTTGCCACAGTGGGGGGAAGAGCAGCACCCAACGCTGAGCAGGCAGGACACCTCCCAGAGCCTGGCTGTGCCCACTGGAGGGCTGTAGGTTTGCACCTGAGGTCGCACAGCAGCCTTTGGAAGTGGTAGGTTCTCATCACCCCCCCGTCACAGATGGGGAGACGGAGTCCTTGGGAATGACTTGCTAGAGGTCCCACAGCCAAATGGAGAGAGTGCGGTCCACGTGCCCACCAGGATCTGGGAGAGCGCCAGACGGTACATGCAAGAGGCCCTGTGACAGTGATTGCCAGGTGACCTGGGAGAAGCCCCTGCCCTTTATGGCCAACAGATGCCCAGGGTGGGGGCATCCTTGGTGCCAGTCCCTTCCTCCACTCAGACTACCTGCCCCATCTGTAACAGGCCTGGAAAGGAGGCGGGTAGGTTCCTGGGAGGAGGGCAGTTTCCTGCCTGATCAGGTCTGGACTGGGGTCAGCTGGCCTCAGGCAGCCAGGAACTGGCCAAGTGTGGATAGCAAAGCTCAGCAGCACAGAAAACTAACCTACCGGGAAGGGTGGGAGGGAAGGATGGAGTTGGTGGGTGTCTGAGGGTACTGGACAGGGCTGGAGGGAACCCCCGAGAGGCTCCCCCAACTCCCATTCCCAGCCACAAATAGAGGCTAAGGAGACTTCTTTTTAACAAAGAGCATCTGAAAAGGAAGAATGAAGCCAAGGGTGAGAGGGACACCCCTCTTCTTTCTGTCCCCAGCGGCCTGCAATGGCCCCAGCAATGTCACTGCCTTGGCAACCGCAGCAGCTCCCCTTTCTCCTTTAACCCATCCTGCCTAGATGCCCCTCTTGCCTGTACACACCCATCCTCCAGCTCAGGCTAAAGAGCAGCTTGGAGGGTGGGGGACAGCGGACTTCTCTGCTCCCCAGGCAGCCCTGGGGTTAATGCTCTGGCTGCATCCCAGGACCGCCCCTTCCTAGGGATCAGACGGAGGACTCTTTACCAGGGCAAGAGGACAGGATGAAGTGACCTTTGAAAGAATCTAAGAATTCTTTTGAAAGAAAGACGGGCTATCACGTCCTGAAGATTTCAAGTCCCAACTCTCCCAGTCCTCCCTCTCTCCCCATCCCGCACCCCACCCCTCCTGGGAGACAGAGGCTGTGACCCAGGAGCCCCAGTAGAGTTTAGGAAACCAGCACCAGGGTAGGGGACTTGAAGATTACCTAGTTACCCTCTCCAAGCCTATGGATGGGGAAACTGAGGTCTGGAGAGGAGAAGGAACTTGCCAAGGGCACACAGGCGGTGTGTGGCAGAGTCAAGGAAAGAACCAGAGAGGCCTGTGCCAAGGTGTGTGTGTGTGTGTGTGTGTGTGTGTGTGTGTGTGTGTGTGTCAGGAGGGCTGCACCCCAGGGGAGGGGCCTGCTGGCATTTCCCCCAGGGATTCACCAGGGGTGCAGGGAAATCCCTTGTCACCCTCACCCATACTGTTCCCTGAGAGGTGCCCACCTCCCCACCATCGGTGTTCCTGGGTTTCCAGTGGTGCTTCAGTAAACTCCCCCAGGCCCCAGCACACCCTGGCTCAGTCAGGGAGTGTGAGGCCTGGCCCTGTTGAGGGAGGCACAAGGGACACCAGAAAGAACAGAGAGGAGCTGGCGGTCTGGGAGGGCCAGGGATCCTAAAGGTCCCATCAAATGTCCCCTGAACAAGGAGGGCTTGTGGCCACAGGCATTGGGTTCTGGCCCCAGCACAGCCCTTTCCTGGATGTGTGTCACTGGAAAGTCACTCAGCTTCCCAGAGGCTGCTAAATTGCCCCCACACCCCCAAACCCCTATGGAGAACGGGGTCAGCCACACAGGCTAGGGGACAGTCTCATGAAGCAGCAGACACACAGGGCTCCACCCGGCAGAACTGTGGACGGTCTCTGTGTGGCCCAAGCCCCAAACCTCTTGTATCTGCTGGGCCAGGGCTGCTGCCATCTGTGATCACTGGGAGGGCAGAAAGCGGCAGGCATGGCACCCTGAGACACGGAACAGAGGGGGCTCCATCCAAGCCAGGCCAGAAGCTCCCGTGGAGCCTCTAGGGGTTGGAGAAGGGCCCTAGGAGCCTTCCCAGGGAAGGAGGCAGGCCCTGTAAGTCAGGAAGGGGCAGGGAGAACACAGTGGGCTGGAGAGGGCAAAGGCCTGGCCTCCCGGAGCTGTCACTGTGCCACGGAAGCTCCAGACACCTGGTCCACAGGGTGCCCTCACCTTCCCAGCTCACGGCCCTGAGTCCAGGGGTCAGGTGGGGAAAGGGGCCTCCAGCTGCGGGCTGGAGTCACGAGCTTTGCCTCGGTTAGCACTGGTCCTCGCACACCCTCAGAGTAGCCTCTCTTGTTAATCCCATGTTGCAGATGAGGAAACCGAGGCTCAGCAAAGTGAAGTGACTTGCCCATGATCACCCAGCTTTTTCTCCTCTGTCAAAACCACTCCTGGAAGCTCTTCTAGGCGTGAACACTGCCTGCGACTCTCACACTGATGACGGCTGGGGAAAAGGAAGGTGGTGCCTGCCTGGAACGAGCCTCTGGTGGAGGGCGCTAGGACATCTATGGAGCTGCATGCTGGGAGGCTCAGGCCCATCTCATCCCACAGGCGTCCCCTGCAGTACTCCAGCTGCCAGCCCTCCCTTTCTGTGTCTGCCCCACGCCATTCACGGGCTGGTTCTCATTCACAGGCGCCCTCTCACCATCCGGCCACGGGGAGGCTGTGAGCATAGCCCAGGCCCTGCCTGGGCACCAGGCAGCGGGGTGACCTTGAGCAAAGACTTGGCCCCGTGCTCAGCTTCTTCATCTGTAAGAGGGGCACCTGAGCACTACCTACTTTGCAGGCTGTGGCGACACTCTGGGGACCTGTTTGTTCCAAGCACCTCCTGGGGCCTGGCCCATGGTCACTGCTCACCCGGGCACTCACCAGCCACCTGCCTGCTCCCATGCTTGCCCGCTGCTCTGGTCCTTGTTTTCCTCGTTTCCTCACGGCCAGGTGCTGGCAGTCAGGGGGTCAGGGTTGTCTAATCCCACCTGGCACCTCTCCTAGGACAAGGCTTGAATTGGGCAGAAGGCCAGGCAGGAAAATGGGGGTCCTTCTTTGTCCCCCAAATCTCCCCTGCTGGGTAGAGGCTGCCTGCTCTCAAGGCACCCTATTCTGAGTGGGGATGGGAAGGGGAATGGGAAGAGGTGGCCCTCCCTGTTGCGGGCAGGGCTGGTGGGGACAGGGCCAGATGAGGCTGGTGGGCAGTGCTGAGGAGCAGTGGCTGAGCAGTGGCAGTGGGGGCATGTGGGGTCCCCCGCCACTCCTAACAACGCTGCACCAGCACCAGGAGCCGGCGGGTGAAAGGCCCACGGTCCTGGCTCTGCCTGTCTGGGCGCCTGCTGCCTGCCTGGCACGGGGCCCTCCAGCACTGGTTTTAATCGATGGCTTTCCGCAAGCAGCTCCTGGAGGCGCGGGGGCGGCTTCCCCTTGACTTGAGTCTCCTGGAGGATGCAGCTTGGCTAAAAATAACTTGAATTACTGCACTCCCACCCTGGTGCAGAGGAGGGGCCTGGGGACTGCGGGGGCGGGCAGCAGCCAGGAGGGGTTCCCTGAGAGGAAACGGGAAAGAGTGAGTGTTAGCAGGTGGGAAGGGGCGCAGACCGTTGAAGGGAACAAAGCTTTTCTCACTGTCCTGGGGACGGTGCTTCTGGAGCAACCTCGTGGGGAAGGCTGGCCCCGAACTCCGCATTTGCACCATTGAGAGTGATTGGCCTGGCTGAAGTGGTGGGGGGGCAGGGTCTGTGTTTGGGGAGACCCTCCACACACACCGTGGGCAGGGGCCCCTCTGTACCCTTGCGCTGGGCACCACTGAATGCAAACTGGAGCGGTCAGCGGGCAGCGGGGATCTGGCACCGTGTCCTCTTCCTCCTGTACGACTCTGAACCCATCTTCCTCAGTGGAAAACCAGGTGCAACTGCAAAATCGGCCACAGGACTCCACACCCCACTCTGTGGGAAGCATCTCATCTGTCTGGAGAGGCAACATCAAGCTCTCTGTCACTGCCCACCCTCTTGGTGCCTGCCGAGGGGCCCGTCCTGTGAGCACCTTTCAAAGCAGCGTGGGGGCTGTGCCTGGGCTGGACAGGCAGGAGCCAGGGCCCTCGGGATGAAGGGGGGCTGGTCAGGGAGAGTGGGGACCCCAGGGGCTCAGGAGGGTGGAAGGCAACTGCTGGAAGGAGCCTGGGGTCAGTTGCATGGTAGGCTACTGATGCTGGCTTAGAGACCCTGGCTTAGTGCTGCCTTCTCGCCACCCTCAGCTTCGCACCCGGGGCTGAGACAGGGCAGGCAAAGGAGCACAAGCAGCTCAAGGGCAAGTCCAGAGCTGTGTGGCAGACAGGGGACAGCATGGCAGTCTCTTGTGCGCACACAGAGGCAGGGGGGCACGCTGGTGTGGGACCAATCAGTCCTGCAGCAGAGAATAGGCTGGGACCCCCCCCCCCATGCCTCAGTTTCCTGATCTGTAGAAGGGGCTGGGTTAGATGCTCTCTAAGGCTCCTGACAGCATTTGAGGTAGACAGAGCATAGAAACCGCTGGAACAGGAAGAGGGGAACAGCCACAGCCACAGCATCAGCTTCCCTGCCCTTCGCTGAGCCTCTCCGGGGCTCTGTAATGCCCTGGGAGGATGGTACTCAGGCTATCCCCACTTGCACATGAGCAAACTGAGGCTCAGAAAGGAAAACTGACTTTCTGAGGTCATACGGCTTGCAGATGATGCCCGACTGCTGAGTCCGTTTTGACATTTCATCCTGTTCTAAATGTAGGGCCTGGGGGACCACATATGCCTATGGGGGTGACTCAAAGTGGGCTGCGCAGGCACGGATCCAGATATGAGAAGTCTCCTATAGCTGCACCCCCACCCAGGGTTGGCTCAGGCCACAGGGAGCCTCATTCTGGGGCACCAGTGGGCCTGGGAAGTGGCTGTGCTTGCAGGAGGTCGGGGAGAAGAGAAGGGAGTGTGGACCGGCCTGGGTGGGAGCAGGACCAGTGATAACAGTAATGATGATAACCCTCAACCCCACCCGGGACATTTTTAGCAGATTGTTCCTAGGGAGAAACTAGGAACACCACAAATATCCAGTGATAGGCGAACTGAGAAATCAACTGCAGCTCCCACAGCAACAGGGCTAAACCCTAAGCTGTAATGTGGGGTGAAGAAACAAACTACAGAAGGCCACGTTCGGTTCAAAGCCATTATTATAAGGCCCCCCCAAAGTATTACTAAACCATATAGTTTTAGGAGTTTGCAGGTATGTGATAGAACTGTTTACAAAAGGCCAGAAAGTGCTAAAACAAAACTTGAGCTACTCTGGGGGAGGCAAGAGTTGGGGAGGGCGGCGTGTGCCGGGAGATCCCACCCATGGACATCTGTCTCGGGCCCACAGGGTGCCAGGTGCTCTTCACGGCGCCGGGGAGGCACAGGCGTCAGCAAGGCAGACGTGAAGCCTGGGCCTCACAGAGCTGACAGTCTAGCAAGGCAAGTTCGCTCCTGTTCTTCTATTGTGTGGCAGGTCACAGGCGTCCATTATACTATTATGCATCGTCCCTTACCAATATCCTCGTATATCAATCAAATATTATACTTAAACAGATGAACAAGGAATAGACAAGAAGCTGATTGACCCGCCCCCCACCCCACAAAAAGCCCATCCCACCTGAGTGGGTGAGTTCTTTGCCAGGGCTGAGCTCCTCTCCCTGCCACCCCTCGTAGATATTCTGTCACATTCACCTAGAAGGAATGGCAGCCCCGGATCCCTGCCGGCTCCCAACCCCCCAGCCCAGTTGAATGTTCCACAAAGTCATTCTCTCACTCAGCAGCAGGTAAGGGTCAAATATGGCTTGTAGTGCCAGGCTGGAGGATGGGATAGAGTTCCCCACCTCTGTGAGCACCAGTTAGGAAGGTAAAACACAAAGGAAAGAAGTTCAGGGCCTGGCAAAGATCCCTTCCCTGGCCCAGGGCTCTTGTACTACATTAGTAGAGGTAGAAGGTGCAGGAGATGGGGGGAGGTAATAGGTCTGCTTTGTCTTAAGCTGTTCATCCCCGCCAGGGTTGGGGAGGAGGTGCTCAGTCTGCCATCTATCCATTCATCCAATCATCCATCCACGTGTCTATTCATACATATGTACATCCATATGCCCATCCATCCATCCACCCATCCTTCAGCCATCCATCCATATAGCCCATCCATCCATCCAACCGTCCAACTATCCATCCATATATCTATCCATACATCCATCTGGCCATCCAACCATCCAACTATCCAGATATATGTCTATCCATACATACATACATACAACCAACCATCTATCCATCTGTAATAGGCAGAATAATGTTCCCCAAAAGATGTCTACATCCTAATCCCCAGGACCCGTGATAATGTTACTTAACATGGCTAAGGGGGATTAAGATTGCTAATCATCGGTGTTAAAATAGGGAGATTATATTAGATTATCTGGGTGGGCCCAACATAATCACAAGGGCTCTTCAGCGGAGAAGAGAGAATCAGAAGAGAGAACCAGAGAGGTGGCAGTGTGAAAAGGACTTGCCCAACATTACTGGCTTTGAAGGTGGAGGAAGGGGCCACAAGACAAGGGAATGGGCAGCCTGAGGAGCTGGAAAACTGAGGAGGAAGGGGATGCTTTCTTAGAACCTCCAGAATGCAGCATGATTTTAGCCCAGGGAGACCCCCTTTAGATTTCTGACCGCCAAAACTGTAAGATAATACATTTGTGTTGTTTTGAGCCACTAAGTTTGTGGTAATTTGTTACAGCAGCTATAGGAAATGAATATACCATCTAACCAATCATTCATCCGTCTGTGTGTCCATTCAACCAACCATCCATCCATTTAACAAATATTCATTGAGTGGCTCCTTTGTGTCAGCTGCTGAGCTGTGAAAGGCAATAGCGACCACCTTCCCGGAGCTGCCCATCCACTGAAGGAGACAGACACAGGGTTTCCATCCACGATCCTAGGTGCTATGATGGTGGAACATGAGGCATTTGGAAAGGATTATGGGAGGACCTGTGGCTTGATGGCTTTTAGTGGCAGGAACAAGACAGGGAGCACTGCAAGACAATTGTGAGTCTCTGCATCTAGCCCCTCACCTGAAGACTGGTCTCTAGAGGCCACTGTGCCTTGCTGCCTCTGCCCTCAGCCCCAGGGGAACCTGGAGCTCCTTGCTGTGTCCAAGAAGTAGGACAAGGGGCCAGGTCCAGCCAGGGTGGTGCTTCTGTCCTGACTTCTACCTCCTGCTCCCCAGCTCAAGAGCCATGCCTGCCATACCTTCTGCCCTGGGCCTCTGAGGTCCACTCCTGCTCCCACCTAGGCCCCCGGTCCATCAGTTAGCAATAGCCACAACTCCCACATCATTGACAGCAGTGAGGAGCACCTGCTCAAGGGTCAGGCTGAACTGAGTTTGAGGGATGTATGATCTCAGGCAAGGGACTGCCCCTCTCTGAGTCTTCACACCCTCATCTGTAGAATCCCTTCCTCCCAAGGTCGTAGTCAAGATCAAGAGAACTGTTGCTGAAGACCACCCCACACTGGCCCTGGCACACAGGAACCCCACTCCCATCACCAGCTGGGAGATGCTTGATTGTTATACTTTGCAGACTGTGAAGTGAGGTGCACATAGTTATCATGATTCTTTGAGCTCGGGATGGGGTTGTTGGCAGTTGGTCCTTACCCTCAGGAAAGGACCAATTTCCAGTTCTGTCCCTTAGTTGCAGGCCTTGACATGCCAAACTATAGCCTCATGGAGACTGACCACAGGGGAGCCTGCAGTCCCCTGGCCAGAGAGCTGCCCAGAGCCTTGTGGGCCGTGGGCACAGTGCTTCCAGGCCCAGCTCATGTCACAGTCTTCCAGGAACAGCCTGTACCTTGGCATGGCTCTGAGAAAGAGCCAAGAAGGTGTTGCCCATCCTGCCCCAACGTTGTCACAGGCAGGCCATGTGTCTGGCCATGTCCAGCAGATGCGTCAGGCCAAGAGTGTGGCCCAGGATAGCTTCTTGGGCAGCTGGCCCCAGGTTGGGGGTGGGGGAGGAGAGAGCAGATTTCAACATTGAGAAGGGACAGCAAAAAGGGATCAGGGTAGAATTTCAGACCCAATTGCCTAGGGCAGACTGGGCATGGTCTTCCCAAGCTCCTTGCAGGGTCAGCCCCCAGGAGTGTCACCCAGGTACCACGTTGAAGGCCTGCTTAGCCAACCTTGATTAGATGCGAATGACTCTTCTCTCCACCCACTGAGACCACAAATTTCATCTACATGCACCCTGCTGGATCTGGCTTGCCCCAAACCAGGGATCAGTGTGGCCAGGATGTCACACCATATGCCAGTGGGTCTGGGTGCCAGACTTGGCTCTCTGCCATTGCTCTCAGGATGTCATTTTACCTGCCTTTCCAGACCTCAGTTTCCCCTTCTGGAAACTGGGGCAATATACAGTAGCCTTCATTTGTGGAAAACCTGCAACACCTGGGGACTGTGCCCAGAGATCTTTTTACATTTAATCTCATCGTTCACCTGATTCGGGACAACTAAGTTGAGGCTTCAAGAGGAAGCAGGCTGTCCGGGCCTGTGATCGTGGAGGCAGGTTGTACGTAGGTCTGGCTGACTCAGCGCTGGTGCTGGGAGGAGGTGGAAGCTGAGCTGTGGGCAGGCTGCCTGCAGGCTCTGAGACCACTGTGCTGCTGCGCTCTGTCTGCCACACCATCCCTCCCCTGGGCCAGGTTGCCTCGCTCAGCAGCTGCCTCTAAGGACCTCCCGCCCAAAGAGCCTAAGCTCCAGATGCTCATTTTTCCCTTGCTGGGTCTTGTGGGATAGTGAGATGTAAGGGACCCCCCCTTTTTATCCCGCTCTCCACTCCTCTCCTCCCAGCTGTGTTCTGCCCAGCTCTGCAGCCTGGAGGTGAGAGCGAATGTGAGAATTCTCCTGGCCCAGGCGATGTCCTCTTCCTTCAGATGTGCAGCACCTTCTTAGGCCTGGCAGAGCAGCAGGGGCTGGTGATCCAGGCTGTCCAGTGGCAGCCAGAGGCGGGGCACAGATCAGAGGTGTTTACTGTACAGATGCCTTTACATCCTAACGGGGCTCCTGGCTGGGTGATCAGGCCGGGTGCAGAATAAGATAGGCAGCACCCAGGAGCCCAGGACCCAGGTTCAAGTCTTACGTGTACAACTAGCTAAGAGACCTCGCATAAGTCCCTCATCCATCCATCCACCCACCCACCCACTCACTATCCATACAACACACATTTATAAGTCACACTGTGTGTGTCAGGCACTGGACCGGCCACCATGAGAGGATGAGTAGAAGTGAGGCCCAGGCCTGCTCTCAGAGCTCAGAAGGGTGTAGCATGGCACCAATTCAGTAAGGACGAGAGATGATCGGCAGGGCATCTGGGAATGGGGCCCTGGAGCTGTGCGGGGCACGACGTGCCCTACTGAACAATGAAGATGCAGGGTCAGGCGCTCAGGGCTCCAGATCGGGTGCACATGTGTGTGCACTGTGTCACAGTGCTCTGACTCAGTGGGGAGCCGTTGGCAGAAGCCTGGAGGCCCCACATCCTTGCAATGATCGCCACATGGCAAAGTAGTGTGTTTGGCACGAAATACCTGGGCAGCTGTGGCAATTAGGGCCGTGGAGCACAAGGCAGTCACACCAGTGACTGTGGCAGGCCCAGTCCAGTGGAAAGGGGCTCCTAGCTTCCGGCCTCTGGCTGCCCTGAGTCTCGGGATCCGGCGCGTGCAGTGGAGGAAGGCCACGAAGGCTTCCGGGCCTTCTTCTCAGGGATGGCTCTGGGAAGGAGTGGGCTGGGGCTCCTGAGTTAGACTTAGGGATGGGGGTGTGGCATGACTTTTGGCAGTTCCCAAATGCTGGTGTCCAGCCTCCCAGCGCAGTCCCATCTCCTTCCTTCCTCTCCTCCAGTTGTGGTGGCGCCATCTCTGGCTGGGCCAGGATCTCACTGGAAGACCAGAGGGGACGCCTCTCTGAGGCCCACTCCAGCCAGCTGGAGTGGTGGGGGACCTCAGCTTAGCCTCTTGACCTCTCTGGGCTAGGAGTGCCTCTCTGAGCAGTGGGTACCTTTGGGCTCCAAGTCGCCCAAGGAAACCAAAGAAGGGACTTTCAATCCCAGCACAGAATCAGGAAAGGCAACAGATCAGGAAGGCGGTGGCCCAGGTCCTTCCTGCAAGCTGGACCCACACCCTAGATCGGACTTTCTCCTTCAGCCCTGCCTGTGGAGGCAATGGCTCCCAGCACGCTCAGCAAGAGGAGCTGCGTGCACGCCATTACCTGGCTCCGCTGAACCTCACTCTAGACCCCAGCGTGTCTACCCCAGATCCTACCTGGGACAGGGCCCAGCTAGCTGCCTCCAGCCAACTGCCTGGCACACGTAGGTGTTTGCTGAGAGGGTGCCCCACCTCTCTGTGCTTTCTGCAGAGAAAGATTCACCTCCAGACCCTCACATGTGCTGTTCCCTCTGCCTGGCACAGTGCACCCCTCACTTAGCCTAAAGGTCACCTGCCAGGACCACCCAGCCAGGCAAGGCCCCTCTCTCCACACCTCCCCAGCGCCATAGGCTGCACAATGGTCCTGCTTTGTCCAGGTCCATCTCCCCTTCCAAGTGGGAGCGCTCCCGAGGACAGGCCTGGATAGCCCAGCTTCCACTGGGCTGCACCAGGGCCTTCAGGAGAGCCTTTAACTTCCTCTTTTCTGCCATTCTTACTCCTGAACAGGGGCCAGTATCTTTTCCCTGGAGGAGCCAGGCAGAAGGGGAAAGTCATCCACTTCATCGCCCACCCTGTAGACCTCTTGGACCTTTTCTGGGTCTTTGCCCCTCCCCCAGCAGCCCACCCATCCCCCCTGAGGGCTGCCAAGGCTTCAGGAACCATCTCTTCTCTTCCAGAGCTGCCTTTGGCAAAGATAGTGGGGGGAAGGGTCCAGGGCTAGGAAAGGGGGCTTGGGGTTGGGAGCTACAGGGGGAGGATCCCTGAAAGACACCCCCACCCCAGCGCTCTGTGTCTGCAGCCTGTGATGGAGGCAGGGGCTAGGGGATGTGGGAAATGGCAGGGGCTGGTCCTCAGTCCAAATCCAGGTCACTCCCAGCCTGCTCAGCAGCCGCTCAGTAATTAGGGGCCAGCAGGACGTGGGCAGGCGGGTGGCAGGAAGCCTAATTGTCTGATTTTTCAGGTAATTAACGGGCGGCTGTCTGGTCAGTCCCCACGGGGCCCAGCATCCGCCACCCCATCCCCTGGGCAGCCCTGGCTGCCTAATGAGGCCAATTACTGAGTGGTGCCCGGGCCCTCATTAGCCACCTGGAAAGGTCATGTGGGACTGGCACTGGGGAATGGGGCCCAGCCAGGCATGGTGGAGGCTGGGCCACCTCTCAGAGATTAGGGTGCAGGATGCATGGGCTATGGTTCTCTACTGTTGCCTGTTGAAGGGTAGCCCATCTGACAGCTGGGACCTCACTCCTCACCTTTCTTAGCAGGACAGCAGCTTTAGGTCCAACCCTCCCCCAGCCACCTCCCAGCCATGTGGCCTTGGGTATGTCACCACCACCCCCTTGGTCTGGCCCTCTGTTTTCTGGATCGGAGTTGGTGGACACAAAACCCTGGTGCCCAGTAGGGGCCCTGCACACAGGTGGGTGCTTACTTTCTTCCCACAGTGCCAACTCCTTAAACTGCTTATGCCACTCCTGAGGAAAGAGAGGCCAGAGGGGATAGAGCCTGAGGTCACTAGTGTGTCAGGAGACTGCTTTTTAGGGCCCCAGAGGCTGCGGGCAGCAGGGACAGCCCCCTGGGAATTACCCTAAGGGACCTCAGCAGCTGCGTAGGGAGTCCTGGGAGGGGTCAGCCGAGCATGGCCAGGCCAAGCAGGGGTGCTCTTAGAGCACTGGACCTTCAGGGCACCTGGGCAGGTGGAGGAGGGGAAGCAGGCGGTCCTCAAGAAGTGAGGGGGTCAGAGATCGGGGTGGAGCCTGAGGGCACTCCCCCTGCCTGGCTGCTCCAGGACACCCAGGGAAAGAGCCCAGAGTGCCCCGACTGCTGTTGGAGGCAGGAGCCTGTCCCTTCCCGGTCGGTTCGTGCCATTCTCTGCCCAGGAGATCAGTGGAGAACTGCACCCTGGGTTGTTGGGATTTTGGGGCTTCTGTGGCTCCTCTGTTTTAAGAATTCTGTGACCTAATTCCATGCTGACAAATTCCATGCTGTCCCAGCTCCTGTAATCGTCAGCTAACGCTACTTTTGGTCCCACTGCCAGCCTAGAATCTGAGTTAAGGGTTTCCAAAATGCTTCCCCCAGGAGCCCTGGTAGAGAGGCAGAGGCGGGGGCTGGGAGGACTCCTGACCCCATGACTGGAGCAGCTCGACTTTGATCTCTGATAAAATATTAGTAGCTGCCCCTTTGTGAGTCCTCGCCGTATTCCAGGCATGCACAGGCACAGGGACTCTGCCTCCACAATTGCATATTTGTCCTCATAAAACCCCAAGCGGAAGGGAGCGTCACAGTCCCGTTTTGCAGATGAGGATGCCGAGGCTATTTGGGGCTGAGGCCGAGTGAGCAGCTTGCCTCAGGTCTCAAGGCTGGCAGGAAGGAGGGCCAGGACTCGGACCCAGGTTCCTCTCTGGGCCACCAGGAATATGGGTTCCTCAGAAAGAAAACTAGGGGCAGGAGTGGGGCGCGTGTGTCCCATTTATCATAATTTGTTTCCACCAGGTTGGGGTGTGAGTGCCTGTCTTTCTGCCCCAGGGGAACCTGGTCCCCCATCCCCAGGTTCCCCAAGGGCCCCTGCATCCCACCATGCGGTGTCAGTGTGTTTGAGGGTCCATCCGCCTGTTTCCCTTCCCTCTGCCGTTGGCTCTGCTTCACCCAAGTCCAAACCAATAAGATCCAGCCCAGAAATAGCATATGTTTCCAGCCTCTGCTCATCCAAGTCATAAATTGCCTGGCGTGCTGTGCTCCCTGTGTCAGCTCGCTCGAGGCTCAGGGCGGGGGTGGCTGAGGCAGTGTGAGGAGCATGCAGGGCCTCCTCCAGGTTGAGAAAATTAGAGCTACAGAGCCGCTGAGCCCAGGACCCAGGGAAGCAGGGACCAGTGCTGCTAGGCCTGGGGTGGGAGTCAGAGGTTGGTGGGCCAGATTCGAAGGGGGCCTAAGGGTTGTGACTTAAACTGGAGCTGAGACCAGAGATCAGAGGTTTGGGCTTCAGTCTTATCTAGCAGTCAGAGGTCCAGACTTGGCTCAGAGTCAGGGGTCAGAGGGCAGGGGTCACTGTTCAGAACTTGATGGGAATGGGGATCCAAGCTCAGTCTGGGTTCAGGGTCAGGACTGAGGTTGGATGAAAGGTCAGAGGTCAGGATCAGACTGGTCCCGAAGGCCATGGCTAACTGAGCAGGAGGCCCCCAAAGACCCAGAAGCCTTCCTGTTTCCTGGAAATGACTCTGAACAGAATCTGTGACAGAGGGCTGCCTGTGACAAGCACAGCAGGGGCTTACGGGCTTGAACAGGACTTTGCAAAGGGCTGGGGTCATATCTCCTTCCTGAAGCTTTCTGGCCCTGGCCGCCTGGCTGCAGGAGGGGCTCCCCGAGCCTCAGCTGCTCATCTCTGGAACGTGGATGATCACAGCATCCACTCCCACATCGACGGTGCTCCCTCTGTGTTCCTGATTCCTGCCCTCGAGGCTGTAGGCTCCAGAACAGGGGTGGGCGGGCTAACAGAGGGTGGATGAGTGCTCCCAGCAGGTGTGCGAGACACCTGGTGGGGATCCGTGCCCCTTCCCTGCCTCTGCGGCAGAAATGGGCCAAGGCTCTAGGGCTACAGTCACAGCACAGGGCCCCGTCACTTCCCAAGCTGCCTCTGAGAGGTGGCCCTGCAGCCCTTCGGGCCCTGCTGTTCCATCTGAGCAGCGTGCAGGCAGCACTGTCCAGGCTGCCTGGGGCCCGTTTCCCCGGCCTGCAGTCTGCCAGCCACGTTTTCCTGCCTCTTCTCCATTCTGGGACCAGTGTGGACAGACATCTGGGGCCAAGCCCACACAGCAGCCAGTGGAGGAGCCAGGGCTGCAGTCGGCAAGCAGGAACGAGAGGCCAGAGGGCAGAAGAGCAGGGTATGAGGGGGAAGCCTTCTCATGGGCTTCTCTGTTCTCACTTCCCACGGTCCTGGTCAGGGACCAGCCTCAGGCCACCAACCCACCACTGGGGCCCTGACCCAAGAGATCTCTCCTCACCAGGGACCCCAGGAAGAATCAACCAGGCATGTGTGAAGGGATGTGGGCTGGAGGGTGAGAGTACCCCTGGGGGACAGCAATGGTGGCATGTAGAGCCAGCAGGGGAGGTGTGGAAGATGAGAGGGCTGCCCTGCCCGCCCAGGATGTGAGGCCTCAGGGTTTGGCTGTCAAAGTCCCGGTCACCTCCTCCAGCTGAGCTATTAATACCCAGCTACGACCCACGCACCCTTGCTGGGAGGACGCCGAGTTCCTCAGGGGGCTAAAAATGGTCTCTGATGGGGGTGGGCCGGCCCTTCTCCCTCTCTTCATGTTGGAGGAGCTGGGGCCAAAGGCCAGGCTGGCCTGGAAGGGGGGCTGGGGCCAGAGTGGAGGTGCAGAGGGCAGAGGGTGGCTGAGCCTCGCGAGTGGCCTGAGGATTCTGGATTGGAGTAGCAAGGCCCTCAGCCGTTCCGAACCCCGTTACTCACAGACCCGAGAGGGAGGGGCCTTGCTGGTGGTCCCACTCGGGAGGGGCCCACCACCTAGATCTCCTGGCTCCTTGCGCCATTCACGTGTCAGTTCCACGTGTGAAATCTTGTTTATTCACAGCACTGTCTGAGGAAGGAATTACTGGCAGCCCCATTTTATAGATAAAGAAACCGAGGCCCAGTCATCTCCCAGAGCCTGAGCTGGATGTACCCAGTTCGTCAGACTCCAGACCCTCTCCTGTGTTGTCTCCTGTCGTTACAAAGGGAGGTTTCCTGGTTTGTTTTGGGAACCCATGACAGGGGTGTTTCCATCAAAATGCTCTGGTCACCACAGTGTCCCAGGCCCACTGGGGTGCCTGGGCCAGGAAAGAGGAGCCTGCGCTGGTGCCTTCCTCCTGCACTGACCAGCCCCCGTTCCCGGGATCATCAGCCACTGCCTGCCCTCTTCCTGGGGCTCAAGGGCACATCCTTGAGGCCTGTGCTGGTCTTCTGAGCTTAAGGCCACCCAAGGCCACCTGCTCCCTGCCGTGTCCCCTCCTTCCTGATAACAGATGCTCCAGGGTCCAGACACAGACCCCAGAAGAGTGCAGACTTGGCCAGCAGATTCCAGACGAGAGAGTGGCTGAGAGAGGTGTCAGCCCAGAGGCCCCCCCGCCCCGTGCCGGAAATCCCGACAGCTGCCTGGCTAACAGGTCCTGGGCACTGGGCCCTGACCCAGGGCAGGCGGCGGCCGTGTCAGGTGTCCACAGACGTTGGAGGAGGCGATGGCTGGAGCCAGGAGCAGTCTGCCTGTAGTTAGCGAGGCTGTCAACACCTTCTGGGCTGCCAAGGCAGAGCCTGCTGGGGGGCTGGGTGAGGGGTCCTGCCCTGGCCTGGAGGATCTAAGGAGAGAGACGGCCTCTGGCCTGGCCTGGAGGGTCTGAGGGGAGGGGCAGGCCCTGTCCTGAGGAGTCTGGGGAAGGAAGCTCGGTCCTGTACTAGGCTAAAGGAGACCCAGTCCTGCAGAGGAATCTGAGGAGGCCCCTGGCCTTGGGAGCTGGTAGAGGGAGTTTATTTCCTCATGGCTGCTGGGGAATGGTGTGTGTGTGTGTGTGTGTGTGTGTCGGGGGCGGGGCTGTGTGGGGGTGTTGTCACAGACTGACTTCACTTCCCCATCCAGGAAGTGAGAGGGACTGACACTGCCCAGGTTTTCCTCAGCCCCTCGGGAGGGTCGGGGGAGATCAGGCTCCAGGGGAGCCTCTCCCAGGACAGGCCCTGGAATGGCTGTCCCCTCCTACCTGCTCACCTACCCCATCCACCCTCAGTTCTCCTAGCGCCCTAATGCCCGCACGCCCACCTGCTCTGGGACTGCTCCCCAGGCAGTGTTCCCCAGTTGTTCCCAGCGCCCGAGCCAGGCCCGCAGTGCCCTGTCAGCTCTGGCTCCCTGGAGCCCCCACCAGCTCAGCCTGACTTGTGAAGGCCTCAGGCCTCCATCATTCTCCCTCTTTCCTCTCCATGCTCCCTCCCCAGTGGGCTCTCTCCTGCACCCCGAGCCCTCAGGCTCTGGCAGAACCAGCCCCTCTGCCACACTAGGTCTGGGCGCCTCTCCAGTCTCAGCTGTCCCTGCTGCTCAGTCTGGGACTCCAGCTGCCCTCTCTTTGCTCAGTCCCCGCTCCTGTCTCTCTGTCTTGTGTCTCTGGGTTTTGTCTTTGTCACTTGGTCTCAGGCTCAGAGCCGGCTGTCTCTCTGGTTCAGTCTTCATCTCTGCCGCTCTCTGCCGTTATAATGGTGACTCCTGTCCCCTGTCTAACTCTGTCTGGCTGTCTCTGGTCCAGTCTCAGGTTATCTCAGCCTCTCAGTCATTGTTACTCTAGGACCCTCCCTGCCTGGCCAGGCTGCCTGCTCAGATATCTGCTCCGACATCCGCTCACTGGGACCCAGGAAGAGCTCAGGTGACGCTGTGGTCTCAGCTCTGGCCCAGTTCCAGGGGAGCTGCTGTGATTCCCAGAAGGCAAGTGAAGGAGAGACAGGACAGAGGGCCACGTGCTTGCTTGTCCCTTGGGAGCCTAATGATGCGGGGCCTTCCCTGATCAGGCCACTGGTCATGGTCCCCACCCAGGCTCCCGACTCCTAGCGCCACATAGCTCGCATCGCACCCCACCGCTTATGGCCGTGTGACTCTGGATGAGTTTCTGAGCCTCGGTTTCCTCTTCTACAGAGTGGGGCCAATACTGGGGCCAGCTTCAGCAGATGTCAGAGGATTAAATGCCGATGCACAGGGCAGGCACCTGGCACTGTGCCCAGAGCACAGTAGAGACCCCATTACCATTACCGTGACTACCATTCTCCAGGGTCTCTGGAACCGTGATGCATTGGAAAGGGCTGGGCTGAGCCTCCGCTGCTTGTCCCCATGTGCACCCCGCATCCCACGCCCATCCTTCCTCTGCCGGGCAGTAGACACCCCCACACCTGGGACCTGCCTGTCCTCAGAGTTAGTCTGAATTGTACACAGTGTCGCTCACTAAATTAATTACCACTGGCTTGAGGATATATTTTTTTAAGACGACATTTTTCCAGGGGGAAAAACACACAGGAGCTATAATTAGCTGGGAAGAGGAAAGAAGAGCAGAGTGTGTGAATCACCAGCCCCAGTGACAGACTGTTAGAGCTGAGCAGAAGTTTCGGGAGAAGCTGCTGGGCGTGGGTGAGTTGGGATGGCGTGGCATGGGGATGGTGCTCTGCCCAGGCAGGCTGGGGTCCTCGAGCCAGGCCCAGGGGGTGGGCACCTTCACCCCCTCACCCTCTCAAGACTCTGTCACCTGATATCCCTCCCAGCTCTGAGCCCCTGCAGCTCCCGTCTGCTCTGACCATCCCCAGGGCTTCTGCCCCCCTCAGCCATGCCAAGGCCAATGCCAGTCCTTGCGGACACATACCTGGGCAGAGACTTGCAGCTCGAATGAGGAGGGGGAACTTGTAGAAGGTTTGAGTTTTAGGGGTTTGGAGACTGTCTAGTCCAACTCCTCCTTCATTCATGTATTCACTTCTTCATCAAATACTGAACTACTGCTGTGTGCCTGGCCCACAGACAAGCAAACAGAGGCCCAGGGAAGTGCCAGGCCTGACCCAAGGCCACACAGCTGTGAGTGGAGCAACCTCTATACCTGTCCGCCGTCGCTATCTCTGCCAAGCCAGACAGCGGCCAGGGCTCTAGGCCCGCAAGGTGACCACAACCAGAACCCACTTTCACTGAGCCCATATCCCGACGGGGAGGCAGCCACCTGCGAGGCAGGGAACCTGGAGGCAGCTCTGATCCAGCCTGGTGGTCACAGAGGACTTCACAGTGGGGAGGCAAAGCGGCAGGACTGTGGCCGTCGTGCTGGGATGGACTGACACGACTCAGCGTGTCTGGGCTCAGGGAGCGGCAAGAGTCAGGGTGGGGGGTTGCTGGAGACTGAGGCTTCTTGGGCCAGGTCATTACAATGCCCATTTCCCTAGTTTCTCCAGAGCACCTGCTGGCTGCGGGCACCCTGGGGCAATGCTCACCATGTGGCACTGCTCCTTGGAGACCCTCCACTGGTTCTTCTCGATGTCTGGGGCCCACTGCCCCATTACATCAGTGGACTGCACAGAGAAGCTGGGCCTTGGCTTTCTCTTTCCCTCCCGGCCCCAGGCTGAGGACTGGCTGCCTGACTCTCCAGGGGTCCCGGCTCAGGCCTGTGACTGACAGTAGAGGTCCCAGGTCCCGAGGGAGCAGGTTTCCTCCCCGGGGAGAGTATGGCATCATTTGGCACACAGGGCCTCCTAACCTCAGATCAAATTAGCCTTCCAAATTATAGGCTGCATTTCCCCCAAATCGGAGATTGGGTGGGAGAACAGAGACTCAGCGCTGGCTTCTGTTCACAGGGGGCCCTCGGTCGGTCCGTTCCCAGGTAACAGGACCATGTCAGGAAAGAATTCTGGACACACACCCTCCCACTCCTCAGTGCAGGATCCCCAGTGGCCAGACCCCCCAGACCAGCATCCAGGGCTCAGGACGAGCCTGTGCCCCTCTGGGGTATGACAATGAGCTTAGAGCCAGGAGGTCCAGTCAAGGCCAGCCCAGAGTTCTGTGGGTATTTGGTGGGGGAGGTCCTTCCTTCCTTCCTTCATTCAACAAACACTTTCTGGCTACATTCTCTGTGCCAGGTACTGTGCTGGGTGCTGAGATACTGCATGGCAAAGGAGGTGACAGACATGTGACCAGGCAGGTACAGGACAGAGTAATCAGGCTCATGGCAGGTGGTGCACACATGGCTGTGGGAACGCCCAGTGAGGTTAGTTAGGGAGGGCTTCCTAGAGGAAGAGCAACAGAAACTGAGACCCAAGGATGATGTGCCCTTAGCCAGGGGAAGAGCAGGGAAGTCGGTTCTAGGTGGAGAGAGCAGGGAACAGGAGCGCAGAGCAGAGAGCGAGGGCTGGGCATGGAGGAGAGGGAGGAAGTTCTGGTGTGTCCAGAGTGGGGTGGGGGCTTGTCAGTCAGCCACGTGAGGAGGCCTGAACTTCATCAGGAGGGAGAAGGAGGAGGCCGTGAGCAGGGCCCACTGCCCAGCCCTGAGGGGACCCTCTCTCAATGGCCGCCCTCAGACCCCCTCCAGTTGGCCTCAGGTCTTTGGAGAAAGAATTAAATTTACTTCAAGGAAAACATGAAACGATGATTTTATTTCCTGTGTCCTAAAATTAACGTACCTTCCTATGTTTTCGCTAATTGGTTTGGGACTTTCCGTGTTTTTGTTTTAGAAGAAAATGATGATAGATGTTGAGAATTAATGCAATTATTGTTTGGTGCCGGGCACAGAGAATGAAAGAACGCCCCCTGAGCTCGCCCACTCCTGTGTTGCAGAGGAGACAAGTGAGGTGGGGAGGGAGGGACCTGCGCAAGGAGGCCACACAGCTATCCAGCCTCAGCTATCGTCTCCAGGGGCAGGAGGGGGGACAGCTCTTAGGGCTCAAGTGGGGCAGAGGATGCTTGGTGAGGGATTCTCCCAGAGAGGTGGAGGAGAGCAACTGGGAATTCCTCCAGTTTCTGATCTTGCTTGCACACCTCCCCAGGCGGAGAGCCCACCGCTTACTCGACTGCCTGTGGAGAATTTGGCCAGCTGCTGGGCAGGCCTTCCTGAGTGAGGCGCTGTCCCCTCAAGCTCCCAGCCAAGGTTTTCTGCATCCTCACCTCCACCCGCCCCTCGTCCATGACTTTTTGTCTTCACCTCCTCTGGCTGAGTGGAGGCAGGAACCAGGGTGGACTCTGTGGGCAGGGCCCTGGCTTCTGCAGGCTGCATGACGCTGGCTGCCAGTCTGATTCGTCCTGGGTGCATGGTCCTGGGGTTTCCTGGCCAGAGCCTCCCCAGGTGGCAGCCGGCATGAGAGAGTGAGTGGAGGCACACGGTCTGCTTCCTGGCTGTCCGGCCTGTTATCCTGCACGTCCTGCCTGGCCTGGCCCAGCCCAGCCTGCCCTGGCTGAGGACACAAGCCAGTGAGTAGAGGCAGGGCCAGACAGACAGCTTCGGGGGCATTGACAGACAGACAGGTGAGGTGCCCAGTGAGAGAGCTCCCTCACCCAGAGTGTGTCTGTTCGGCCCCTGCTGTGTGTCTGGCCCTGTGATGGACACCAGGCCCTCAGAAATGAATTAGACACAGGAGCCTGAGGTCTGGACGAGCACGGGGTAGACCACAGGGAACAATCAAAAACCTGCGTCCCCGGCCACACCAGCAAAATCAGCTCCAGACTTTTGGGAGCAAGAGCCTACAGCATCTACCTTGCACCTAGCAGCCAGAGAGAGAGACTTGGCCTCCTGCTCCTTCCGCTCTGCCTGCCATGGCTCCCCAGTGCCAGAGCACGAGGCCCTGTGCATACTCAGATCCCACCCACCCTCCAGCCTCCTCCCTGGAACTCCACTCCCTCCCTCCACTCCACCTGCACTGAGTGGTCTCTCTGGCCCTCTGGCCTTTGCCCGGATTTTTCTCTGTGCCTGGAATATGTTCTCTGTCCTTTTCTCCTGTTAACTCCCACTAACTCTTTAGAGCCAACTTCCCAGCCCTAGCCCAGGGCAGCTTTCCCAGCCCCCAGACCACGACAGGTCCCTGGTACCTGCTCCTGTAGCCCCTTGGTCTGTTCTAAGGACACTCATGGAATCTGCAGTTAGATCCTTAACTGTGTGTTTATCTGACTGGTGTCTGCCCCCACTACAAAAGCAGGCTGTGTTCTCTTGGTCACTGCTATATCCCATCACACCCCCAGGATGAGCCCAGAGCCCGTGCTTAATGAATATATGTTGAGTGTTGAGTAAATAAATATCAAAACTACAGTGTTTCTATTAATAGAAATTTAAGGTCAGGACATCAGGCTGATAACACTGAAACCCACATTGGTAACATTGCCAACTCATGCTGAGGATGTCACAAAGATAGTTATACTTGATCATAAAATGTAACCATCCTAAGCCAGCCCCAGTGTCCCTGGCAGGGCTGGTGTGGGGGTAGCCGTGAAGTTCACAGCGATAGCAATAACACTGACCCTATGATGGGAGCCTCAGCACCACATGAATGAGGAATTTTTTCAATGAAACATATTTGAATACAAGAACTTGGGTATCAAAGCAGGTGAAGCCAAGGTTCACTCACCAACAGATACTTCGTCCACGCCAACTCTGTGCCAGGGGTTGGTTGAGCACAGAGGCTGTGGACAGACAGACCCTGCCTCTGCCCAGCAGGCCGAAGCCAGAGGAGAAGCCGGCTCCACAGGCCTGACCCGAGGCCCTCTGACCAAAGGGAATGGAAGACATTTCCTCCCATGGGAGGTGCGATCTCTGAGCACAGCTGCTGTCTGCAAAGAAGCGCAGACTGACCCTGCGCTGCAGGCCCCTGAAAGGCCAGGGCTAACCCCAGCCGGGGGCCTGGGCCAGTCGCCCACACTCTCTGGGGCTGGTGTTCGAGCAGCTGTCATAGCTGGGATGGGCAGGAGGACCCACAGAGACAGGCTCACAGCCTGCCCTGCTCATGCCGTCCCCTTCCACGGGACTCCCCCTCCATGGCCCAGTCCACGCGGTCCAGCCTCCAACCCACTGCTGCTAAGAATCGCATATGGGTCACAGCTCAAAGCAGCCCCTCTCTGCTGCCAGGTCACGGCTCAGGGTGTCCTGTTGATGAAAGGCTGTGCGGTGTGTGCATTCCGCGGGGGCAGTGTGCGGCGGCGGGTTGGGGGGTGCTCTGTGAGAACGAGGCCTTGACTTCCCCTCAGACTCCCTAAAGCAGGACTGAGTTTCCCCCTCAGACTGGGGTTCCCAAGGGCCTTAACCAGGAAGATGACCAGCAGTGAGACAGCCAGCATCCCAGGGAACACAGCCTCCATCCCCACCTGGCAAGATGCGGGTCAGTGGCCTGGGATGTCCAGCCACCATGCTGACATGCCTAGACCCAAGTCTTCACCGAGCCGGGCCCAGCGCAGGCACGGAGGGCCCTGAAGGACACAGACGGCTCTTCCTGTGTCAGGACACTGGGGCCATTTATCAGGGAGATAAGCAGCAGCCAGAGGGCAGAGTTGGTGGAAGGAGCTGTCTAGAAGAGATAACTGGGGGTCACTCAGAGGGCATGGAAGGGCTTGTGTCCCCAGCCCTTGCTCCGCCATCCCACCCCCATGCCTGCTGGACACAGCCATCTGGCTCCCATAGCTCACAGAAGCCGTCTGCGAACAGGTTGCTGGAGCTGCAGTCAGCATGGAATGTGTTTCTCTTTGTGTTCTGTGCCATAGCAGGGCCCCTCTGGTTCTGCCTCACCTATTACACATGGGGAAACTGAGGCTTGGGGGTGGCTTTGGTCTGCTCTTGTCAGAGGGGGCAAGCACAGGGCCCTGACCCCACTCTCGGCCTTCCTGAACAGGGCAGGAGAGGAACCCACGTGGCGCTGCTTTCCTGGGCACTTGCTATGTGTGTCCCCAGTGCCTGCCGTGTGTGGCCTCTGTCCTGTTACTGCTACCTGTGGACTAGGTACTGCTTTGTCCTCCTTTGGCAGATGGAGACAATGCCCAGAAAGGTGAGGTACTAGTCTGAGGCCACACCACCAGGAACTGGCCAAACTGGGTTTGAACGCCAGCCTCTCAGATGCATTCAGAGCCTAAGCTGACCACTGAACAGCACTGTCTGCCCAGGCAGGCCTTGGGCGCCCAGCAGAGGCCAGAAAAAACCCACTGGGCAGGGAACAGCTCTGGGACCCTTCTGCCCAGCTAAAATCTGTCACCCCTGAATTGTCAGACAGCCCCTGCACTGATCTGCCCATCCCACGTCCCTACCTTGGCACTCAGTAGGCTCAATAAATATTTCTGAACAAACTAAGTCTCAATATTAAGCAAACACATGAACATAAATAATGACAGCCTTTCCCCTTTGTGATCCCCTGGAGTTGGTCACACCCATCCTTGGGGCCTCACATGCTGGTCTTGATAGCTCCCTGGGACACATCTGTCCTTTGTCCGCTGGATCCTCATGACGGCCCATCGAAAAAGACAGTGCCACCTTTGGGAGCCAGGAAGAGCCCAGGCCTCGGACTGCAGAGACACGGAGGAGGGTGATGAGGAAGGAGTGAGGGGACCCTTCGCCTGAGCCAGGAGCCAGACTCACCGTTGCCTGTGGTGGAGGCTTCTGTGGCCCCCACGGTCGGGGTCTCCAGGGGCTGGTGTGTTTAGGTGTTGGGGAGGCCAGGCCGAGAGACCCAGGGCCAGTCTTAGGGATGAACCCTGACTTTCCTCACTGCCCCAGTGTCCAGGGCAGTGGACTTGACCCAGAAGCAGCTGGAGGATTTTCTGGAAAGTATTTTCCACATGAATGGTTAGAGGGGCACCTTGGGGGGCCTTGAAATTCATCTGTCAGGCAGTGGGGGGGTTGG
>RJWJ010003336.1:0-87898 GCA_004363605.1 Indri indri
TTTATTGAAAAATAACTCAGTATTATTGATTTGGATCTAATTGGCTTGGTTCGTGAAAAAGAACCAAGGAATTTCTCTTAATAATTATAAATCATACAATTATTTCCAATTTATTAAATATATTAAGGTGATATGATTCTAACAGGTTAATGTTAAAATGGTAAGGTTTAAAAAGGGAAGTTGCATTACTGCATCTCCATGGAGAATTGATGAGATGGTGTCAATAGATCATTAGTACTGAACTGCCTTGTTTGCCTATAGGAGACCGGTGTGTCCCTATATCTTAACTGATTGGTTCACTTGGAGAAGAGACTGAGCATACTTGGCTTGGCCCATTCTCTCTCCCTTTCCCTCTCTCTCCTCCTCTGCCTCCAGAGTGTGTTTCTGCTCTGCTGGCATCTGTGCTATAAGCAGCCTGTCTCTGCTGTGAAGGTCCACAGTTCTCTATTAATGTCAGGGACTGGGGAGGGATGTGGGTCTAATTCAAATGCAGAGTTTGAGGAAGCCCACTGATGACATAATTCTCAGCAAGATTCCAAAATCAGCCCTACCAATAAAACTGATGCTGTTCTCTCAATCTATAAGGTCTGCTATAGACTGAATGTTATGTTCTCCCAAAATTCATATGTTGAGTCCTGCCCCCTATGGTGACGGTATTAGGAGATGGTAATGTAGGGAGGTAATTAGGACTTGAGGGCAGAGCCCTCATGAATGGGATCAGTGCCCTCATAAAAGAGACCACAGAGAGATCTCTCACCCCTTTCACCTCGTGAGGACACAGCTAGAAGACAGCTGCCTATGAACTAGGAAGCGGGCTCTCACCAGATGCTGAATCTGCGGGCTGCCTGACCCTGGACGTCCCAGGCTCTAGAAGGATAAGAAGTAGGTTTCTCTTGTTCATAAACTGGTTGGTCTAGGGTATTTTTGTTACACCAGCACAAATGACTAATATAGTCCCTGTACCCATTTTCCCCATTAATTTCTGAATTTGGTATTGGAGGGGAAAAGAGGATATTATTTTTTATTGGCTCACTAAAATCACAAGAATATGTAAGTAGATTGCAAGAATTTACACAGAAGTAAGAATCTATTTGCTTTATGCTTAGTGATCTGACAAATTTTACAGGGGAAAATAGAAAATTATATTTTTAAATTTTGCTTGTCTTTTTTTCCTTCTCCATATTTTCTTTTGTCTTTCTCAATCCCTTTGTTATACTATCCTCCAGTGTAGCTGCTAATAAACTCCCCGTAGGTCTATTATATGGCACCACATATTCTTACGATTACTACCGTTTCTGGGAGAGGGGTTTGTGGAGGTGGGAATACAGACAGGAGTCAGCACCCCCACCTACACTGAAGGTGAATGATGCACTTTGCATTTGGGAAGACAGCACAATGCAAAGGATCTTGTGTATTTCAGAGCCGAAAAGACCTGAGCCCAACATTTTCCTCCACAGTGTGCTAGTGGTGTTAGCTTGGGTTGGTCAAGTTGCCCTGTTTCTGTTTCCAGTGGTTCACAACTAGCATCTGAATATACCAAACTGATCATATGCTTTTACTTTGAGGTCAAACAGACTTGCATTTGAAACTATCAATGTTAATTACCAGCTGGGTCTGTCAGGCAAAGTTGTAAGCAATTTACCTCTCTGTGCCTTTGTTTCTTTTTTGTAAAATAATACATCCTTTCCGGGGCTTGACACAAATAGAACACTCAGTATGTTTTAACCAATGGAATCATCATTTTTAATCCACATCATTAGGTGTCTCTTAAGTCTGACTTCAACATTTCAAAAAATTAAATGATTTTATGGACTGAAATTTAAAGGGAGAGCAAGGAAGGGAAATTTATATATAAAATTTTAATTGAGCATCTGACATATTTAAAGCTAGTTGCCATAAATATAATTTCTTTGCAGTTTAGTAAATCCAGAGAAAACCTAAATTATATCTACATGAAAAAATTGGCTTGAACTTAATATGAAATACAACAAAAAGTTACTGCTGTAATTAGAATAATACTATGCCTACGCTTTCATTTGATTTAATATTTCATTGTTCTTAAAATAACTTATAGTTTTGCTTAAGTGTTAAGAAGTTATGAAAATAAAATATAACAAGTACCTTCCATGTTGACATAATTGCCATGAGCAGAGTCTATGCCTGTGAATAAATATCTTATTATAATTCACAAAGAAATAGGAGTGATTGCTTTCCAAATACATTGACACTTATTCTCTGCATTTAAGTATGCCTTTTTTCAGTGATTATTTTCCATTGTTTATTTCACTTTATTTTTCATTCTGATAATATTTTAAGGCTATTCCTTATGAGCAGAATTTTGTTGGGAGGGGATGTTTAGTAGAAGACTTAATGGAAGAAAGCACACATCAAACCTACAAATCAATTGAAATCATGCAAAGAAAATACTACTATGCACAGCAATTGAAATAATGGGATTTCTGTTACATCTCTTGGTAATACATATCAGCTGCAATAAAAATTAGTTCCTAAAATCCATTTAACCTGACACCATGCAAGTTTATGTGAAATAATATATATTCCAAAAAAGTATTATTCTATAAATTGCAAAGTGAATATATGTACCTTTGTTTTCATATGGCTTGGTGTATGAATTAAGTTTTATGTATGTCATTTTTAACTTGTTAGTATTATGTGTGTGATATATTATTATGATGGAAGCAATATTTTAAAAGTCTAGTTAATATTGGAAACACAAAAAATTTATATTAATATAAGTTACTTAACAGTTATCTAAGAACAAAGCATTACTGATGTTAAACAAATTTAAGATTTTATCTTATTACTATAAGATGTTTTTATTGATAAGAAAATATAGAAATTATTAATAAATCATAATAAATTAGTATATTATCATAAGTCTAGAATTATGCTTTACCACAGACTAGAAATGATTTTTGTCATTATTCTAAGGATTGTGTTTTTAAAAACTAGTAATGTATTTTATTTACTTCTTCCATTCTGAAACTTGACTATATATTTCTGAATAAGAATAAACATATATTTTACATTTTTAGTTGCAGTAAAATATATGTACCAAAATTTACCATCTTAATCCTTTTTATGTGTGCAGTTCAGTAATAAGTACATTCATATTGTTACACACCGATCTCCTAAACATTTCATTGTGAAAACAAAAGTTCTACCCATTAAACAACGAATTCCCATTCCTCCTCCCCTCATCCCCTGGCTACTGCCTTTCTTTTGATACTTTATGTCTCTATAAATTTGACCACTCTAGGTACCTCCTATAAGTGAAATCACATAGTATTTGTCTGTGATTGGCTTATTTCATTTTGCATAATGTCCTCAAGGTCCATCCATGTTGCAGCATCTGCCAGAATTGCCATCTTTTATAAGGCTGAAAAAAATTCCATTGTGTATGTATTGCCACAAATTTTTCCAGTTTATTCATCAATGGACACTTGAGTTACCTCTACCTTTCAGCTGTTGTGAATATTGCTTCTGTGGTCTTGGGTGTGTTTATATCTCTTTGATACCCTATTTTCAATTATTTTAGTTGTATAACAATAATTGAAAAACTATAGTAATTCCATATTTTTCATTTTTTGAGAAATCATCATACCAGCTTTTTATAGTGTCTATACCATTTTACACTCCCACTAACTGTGCACAAGGGTTTAGTTTCACCAAATCTTTGACAGAATGTCTTACTTTCTTTTTTTTTTTTTTTTTAATAATAGTCATCCTAGTGTGAGTGAGGCAGTATCTCATTGAAGTTTTGATTTGCATCTCCCTAATAATTAGCTGGACATCTTTTCACAAGCACGTTGGTCATTTATATATCTTCTTTGGAGAACTATTTATTCAAATCCTTGGACAATTTTTGACTTGGGTAGTTTGGGTGTTTTTTTGTTGTTGTTGTTGCATTGTAGTTATTCTTATGTTTTGGAATTTAACCCTTGTGAGATGTATGACTCACAAATATTTACTCCCAATCCATAGATAACCTTATCATTCTGCTGATTGTTTCCTTTGATTCACAGACATTTTAAATTTTTATATAGTCTAATTTATCTATTTTTATTTTTCTGCCTGTGCTTTTGGTATTGCATGCAGTAAACCATTGCCAAATCCAATGTCATGAAGCTTTTCACCTTTGTTCTCTTCTGGTTTTATAGTTGTATGACAAACCCACGGCTAACATCATACTCAATGGTAAAAGACAGGAATCTTTCTTCTAAAATCAGGAAAAAGACCAGGATGCCCACTTTTGCCACTTCCACCTAAGTTAGTACTAGTAGTTCTACAAGAAAAATTGACAATAAAAAGAAACAGAAGGCATCTGAATTAGAAAAGAATGTACAAAATTTTCTGTTTGCAGATGACATGATCTTAAATGCAGAAAATCCCAAAAAATATATCTAAAATTATTAGGACTGATAAAGGAATTTGGCAAGATTTCAAAATACAAAATTATAAAACAAAAATGTTTTATTTTTAAACATTAACATTGAAATATGAAAAATTAAGAAAATTTCATTTATAAGAGCATCAAAAAGAATAAAATACTTAGGAATAAACTTAATCAAGGAGGTAAAAGATGTATATAGGGAAAACTACAAAATGTTGAAAGAAATTACAGAAGACAAAATCAATGGAAAGGCATCCACATACATGAATTACAAGACAATATTGTTAAAATTTCAGTACTACTCAGAGTGATCAACAGATTCAATACAATCCATATTAAAATCCCAAAGGTGTTTTTTTTTGTTGTTGTTGTTTTTGCAGAAATTGAGAAACATTGTCCTAAAATTCTTATGGAATTTCACAAGACTGAATAGCCAGAACATTCTTGAAAAAGAAAATCAGTGTAGAGGTCTCAGACTTTCTGATGTCAATATTTATTACAAAGCCACAGTAATCAAAACTGTGTGATGCTGCATTAAAGACATATATTTAGACATGGAGTAGAATAGAGAGCCCAGAAGCAAACCTGCACATATTTGGCTAAATCACTTTTTCAAAGGGTTCAAAACCATTCAATGAGAAGACATAGTCTTTTCACCAAACGACACTGTGAGAACTGGATATCCACGTGCAATAGAATAAAGTTGGAACTGTACCTCACATCATATACAAAAATTAACTCGAAATGGATCAAGGACCTAGAGGTAAGACTGATTCAGCATTAAGATAACAATCTGGTTTTTTTAATCTTACATTCTTTTAATGTGGTATATAACATTGATTTTTATTTATTTTTTTGCATGTTGACCCATTCAGGTACTCCAGGAATAAACCAAATAGACATGGCATATTATCCTTTCAGTGTGTTGTTGCATTCTGTTTGGTGGAATTTTTTGAGGATCTTTGCATTAATATTTATTGGGGATATTAGTCTGTCGTTTTGTTTTTTTTTTTCTTTTTTAATTTTTTCTTGTAGTATCATTGCTTGGTTTTGGTATCAGGATAATGTTGATCTCTTTGAATGAGTTTGTAAGTGTTCCTTTTTGCTCAATTTTTTGGAAGAGTTTGAGGAGGATTGGTGTAATTCTTCATTAAATGTTGGTAGTTTTCACCAGTGAAACCATCTGGTCCTGAATTTTTCTTTGTTGGAAGGTTATTGATTACTGATTCAATTGCCTTACTAGTTATAGGTCTATTCAGACTTTCTATTGTTTTATGATTCAGTCTTTGTGGGTTGTGCATTTCTCAAAATTTATCTATTTCATCCACATTATCAAATTTGTTGGCATAGAATTGTTTCTAGTATTTTTTTACACTCCCTTTTATTTGTGTAAAATCAGTTACAATATCCCCTTTTATTTCTGACTATAGAAGAGTCATCTCTTTTTAGTCATTTTAGCTAAAGGTTTGTCAATTTTGTTGAGCTTTTCAAAGAACCAACTGTTGGTTTCATTCATTTGCTCTATTGTTTTTCTATTGTTTATTTCATTTGCCTCTTTGTCCTAATCTTTACTACTTCTTCTTGCTCTTTTTTTTTTTTTTTTTTTTTTTTTTTTTTTTTTTTTTTTTTTTTTTTTTTTTTTTTTTTTTTTTTTGGTAGCTTCAGGTTTAGTTTGTCTGAGTTTTATGGTTTGTTGAGCTGTAAAGTTAAGTTGTAAATTTGAGATTATGTATTTATTTAATGCACGTTTTTACAGCTATACGTTTGCCCTCTTAGCACTGCTTTTACTGTATCCCATATGTTTTTATGTTGTGTTTTGTTCTCATTTGTCTCAAGATATTTTCTAATTTCCCATGTGATTTTTTTCCTTGTTCTATTAGCTTATTAAGAGTGTCTTATTTTATTTTCACATATTTGTGAATTTTCCAGTTCCTTCTGATATTTATTCCTACTTTCATTCCATTATAATTGGAAAACACCTTTCTATGATTTCTTTTTTTTTTAATTAATTAAGACTTGCTTTGTGGCCTGACATTTGGTCTATCATGGAGGATGTTACATATGTGCTTGAGAAAAATGTATATTCTGATATTGTTGTTTGCATTGTTTTGTGTATGTTTCTTAGGTCCAATTGGTTTATAGTGGTTTTGAGGCCTCTGTTTCTTTACTGATTTGTCTATTCTTTCTACTATTGAAAGTGAGGTATTGAAGTTTTCTACTAGTATTAGAGAGCTATCTATTTTTCCCTTTAATTCTACCAATGTTTGCTTCATATATTATATTTAGGAGCTCTGATGCTTGTGCATATATAATTGCTATACTTTCTTACTGACTTGACCCTTTTATCATCATATTATATAATGCTCTTCTTTGTCACCTATTAACAGTTTTTGACTTAAAGTCTATTTTGTCTGATATTAGTATCATTACCCCTGGTTGCTTTTGATGGTTATTTACATAGAATATCTTTTCCATCCTTTCATTTTTAACCAATGTGAGTCCTTAGATCTAAAATGAGTCAATTGTAGACAGCATATTGTTGAATCCTTTCTTTTTATCTATTCTGCAAATATATGTTTTTTGATTGGGGAATTTAATTCTTTTATATTAAATGCAATTATTGATAGGAAAGAATGTACTTTTGTCATTCTGTTAATTATCTTTAGTATGTCCTTTAGATTTTTTGTCTTTCATTTTCTCCCTTACTGACTTTTTTGTGTTTATTTGATTTTTTTGTAGTGATACATTTTGATTTCCTTCTTATTTCCTTTTGTATATATTCTGTATATATTTCTTTATTGCTACCATGGGGATTACATAAAATAAACTAAAGTTATAGCATGCTTGTTTAATCTGATGACAATTTAACTTCAATTGGATATAAAAATTTACTTTTTTACAGCTCACCCCCTTTTTGTTATTGATTTCACAAACTGTACTTTTATACACTGCATGTCCATTAGCATAGATTCATAATTATTTTTACGTTTTTGTCTTTTAAATCCTATAAAGGAATTAAAGTGGAATTATAAACCAAAACTGAAATAATACAAGATTTTCTTGTCCATATAGTTATGTTTACCTGAGAACTTCATATTTTTCTATTGCTTCAAGTTACTCTCTAGCATCCTTTCATTGCAACTTGAAGAACTTCCTTTAGTATTTCTTGTAGAGTAAGTCTGGTGATAATGAACTTCAGCTGTTGTTTATCTGGAAATGTCTTAGTGTTTCCTCATTTATGAAGAATAATTTTGCTAGACATAGCATTCTCAGTCTACAGGTTTTTATTCTTTCTTTAACATTAAATACATTACTTTAAATGTATCATTCCACTGCCTTCTGGCCCACAAAGTTTCTGCTTTAAAATTCCATTGATAATCTTGTAGAAGCTCCCATGTATATGGCAAGTCATTTTTCTCTTGCTGCTTTTAAGATTCTGTCTTGACATTTGAGAGTTTGATTAAAATGTGTCTCAGTGTGGGTCTCTTTGGGTTTATTTTATTTGGATTGCCGTAATATACATATTGGTCTACTTGATGGTGTCCCATATTTTCACCTGGCTTTGTTCATGTCATTCTTTTCGCTCCTTTGACTCCATAATTCAAATGACCTTTTTTTAAGTTTACTGATTCTTTCTTTTGCCTATTTAATTATGCTATTAATTCCCTCTAGTGGATCTCGCAATTCTATTATTGTATTATTTCAACTCCAGAATTTCTGTTTGGCTAATTCTTATAATTTCAATATCTTTGTTGATATTCTCATTTTATTCATGTATTACATAAATGCTCAGAGTCTTCTCAAACCTTTTCTAGGGATTACTCTTCATTGAGTCTGTAAGGGTACTTTTGTTCTACTTCATTCATTTACAAAGTTGCTTTTAAATGTCTTTATTTCCCCAAGAGTCTCACCCTACTTCTTCTTAGAGCCTTAATCTTTTTATTGTGTTCCTCTTCCCTGATCTCTTGCCTTTGGTCTGAAGTTCTGCCTTTAGGTCCTGCAAGTCTGAAGTCCCCTTGCTGTTCTCTTCACCATGAAAACACCACTGCGTTTAGCGGCAGCCTCCAACCGATATCTTAACCATGCCACCATTCCCATCAGGTCTAAAAGTCAGGTGACACAGAGACCAGTCCCCTGGCAGCCCCCAGACAAGCCGATTTTGCAATTTCCACTCTTTTCCTTTTTTCCCAAATATGAACTGATAATTAGGCAGCTTTCTCCCCACTGTGCCATGCTGCCCCAAGTAGGAAGTGGGGCAAGGGCAAACAAAAATGCTACCAAATTTACCATTTTTATTGTGGATATTTCTTCATCAGGCATTCACTTGGTTGCTGAAACTTCTTAATTAGTTTCTGAAGTTCTATGGTTATTTTGGTCTGTATGTTGCTTTTTATTCAGTCTTTCTATGGGTAAGTCAGGACCTGGTAATTCCTAATCTGCCATGTTTCTAAAATCACTCCAGAGCAATCAATTTGTATGCTCTACTTTACTTCTTGATAGTGCTAAAACTTCTAATTCTTCATCTGTTATTGAAAATACTTAGGGATGATTTGCTAGGCACAGCTGATAACAACAGCACTCACTACCCAGAAGCACAGATACGCAGACACATTCCTATTTAGAGAAAATCATACTTAGAGTCAGAAATCTAAGTTGAAGGAGATAAGATTTTCAATTTTATAAACTGAAATATAATTAATATATTTCACATAATAACATAGAGATATATAATTAATATTTATTCAGTATTAGTTTCCTTTGGTTAAATAAAATAGTGCCAAACATTAGGCAATTGACAAATATTTTTTCCTCTTCCTCTTTCCTACTCTGCCTCTCTCCCACTATAATTTGCTCCCTTTTGCATAACCCTCCTTCCCACTATGTTAACCAAAATTTTATAATCTCAGTGGTACTTAATCTAACTGAATTCTGAGGTTTCTTCCCATTTATTATATCCAATATGTGTTGCCATAGAACAAATCTATTAAAATATTCATGCACTTCAGCTATTGTGCGTGATAATAGCTTTGATGACTAAATTATAATAGATTTATGTAATGCTTTTGGTAATATGTATGTAAAATGTTCTGACCTTGAAGTTATAATGAACAATGATTGGCACAGTTTACTATTGCATGTAACCTGGGATAATGCAAAATGTACTCTGATTTTAAAATTAGCATACATGGAAAAAATGGAGCACTATTTTTTCAAGGCCTTACAAAAACTCAGTAAAGTTCAGTTTGCTACTTCTGATGAACTGTACTTATGTTGGGGTCACCATGGGTTCCGGACCAGGACTGGGTCAAAGCCCTTTCTGATTTCATCTATGGAAGCTAGGATTTTATTTTACTCTTTATTATACAAAAATTATCTGACTTCTATGACCTGTTTAAAATTTTTTCGTAGATTTTTACTCTTCCTTCAAGTACCACACAACGCAGCAACTGAAAGTCGTTACAGGAAGTAAAAGTGGTTTAAAGGAAGTTAAAAAAACAGCTAATTATGTGCTAATCAATCAGCCCTGACATGAAGAAGAACTTCATTAAACTTATTTTATATGAAGATGATAATACGAATCCCTGGAAATTCTTTATTATTATTTTTACTGAGTTTATAACTTGTAAAGCAAACTGGAGTAAACATCAGCTAAGTAGACTCTTCCACTCAAACATTATGGAGTAACTGAATATAGCAATTTGATACAGTTTTCAAGGCCTTAAAACCCATTTAACATTAACTAATGTGCATATTTGTACAGATGATAGGACTAGAATATTTGTTACTGTGATTGTCAATAAACTAGATTTCTGAGATGAAAACAAGAGAAGTATCATTTCTCATTCTCTACACTACTATTATTAAAATGGTATTAAAATTGGGTAGGAATATCAGTTAGGGTTCCATTATCTAGGTTTACAAATGACCTAATTGTGCATACATGACTCTAGGTAATATTTATTACTTGATAATCAAATACACATTTATAATTGCCAAATTCATAATGGAGAAATAAAGTAAGGGACATATATGAACTTGACCCCTTGTGTTTCCTCAATATACAAACAAGTGTAAAGATAATGCAAACATTTCTTTGCAAACTATCTCAAAATTTTTTTGAAGACAAAAAGTTTGTGGGATGAAACACTTTTATTACAAAGGTGCAACTTATTTGTAGCATCTGCATATTAATGTATTTCATTGCCTTTATATTACTGTTCTTTTTGTTAGTTGCAGTCTGCTAGACACAAAATGTAGAATATTTAGAGCTCCTTCAGGAACAATATGAGGCCCTTAAAAATCAGGACAATAAAGTTAAGCAGGACATCTGGGAAATGAAGAATGTGACAAGGTGATCAGAATGCTCTGTCAAAATGGGAACAATGAAGAAAGATTGCTAATGGTTCCCTAAACAGACTGACAGGGTGACATAAAATTAAAATACCAAACAGAATGAAAATTATTTCTTTCCCTGGTTCTGTCATAGCATTCATATTATTGCATTTTGGTTTTATATTTCTGTATTCTCCACAAAATTCTGAGATATTTGAGGACAAGGTCTGTATGTTCTTTTTTAATTTTTCTTTGTCTGCCATGGCCTATTGTACAATGTCTGACACATAATGGATACTACGCCAGTATGTACTGAATGAATAAATAAGTTAAACTTTGCTAAACACATCTGCTGAAATAATCAGCAGTGGACAATAGAAAATAAAAAGCCATTTATAAATATATGACCAGGGAGCAGTGGCAGATTTCAAAGTATTCTTTTGAGTATTCTAGGCTACTGATTTTGGTAAATGTTACAAAATAGTTTGATGGAAATTACTGGGCTGTACCCTGGGATATAGGGACCACCCTGTGCAACTGATGGAATTGCATCTCGGATGTTAGGCCAAAATTAAGAATATCGGAATTGCACACTTCCCATAAAGAATTAAGAAAAAAATCTAAGTATTAATATACCTAGATTAAACGTGAGTTGTATGTACAAAGATAGAGTTATATCCTGGTTTCTCCTATTTGCAGTTTCCTGGATTGTTTTATTGCATCAATTATGAGGCAATAAAATGATGTTGATGATGTTTGTGGTGATTTACAGAAATGGGATTTACTTTGATAACATACAAATCAATGTGGTAATTTAACCTGTAATGCAGGAATAATTTTCCCTAATCTTGTTGAGCAGATAGTTTCTATTAATTTTTATATGCCTACACATGCAGCAGTTTAGTCACATGAAGCTTGAAACACAGAATATAAGCTAGAATAATAATGTAGTTTAGAAAATCAAAGAACAAAAAAGGATTATAGTCAATGCAAAAGGCTTAGAATGACCCTTGGATAATCATACAATTTCCCCCCAAATCCAATATAAATTTATTACTTTTGTGAATGTACCATTGCCTGGGGTCTCACCTTTATTTAGTATTGAGGCTCACAACCTTGATTTTATCAAAAAATACTGTGATCTAGGACTAATGTTAACCTAATTTGCGAACCTGGTACAGTAAACAAATGTCTATGTGTAGATTTAACACAAGGTCTGTTACTACAGTATGGAATAAAATTCTCATGATAATTTAAAAACTCCATTTTTTCTCTAAAAAGCGGAGTGTATGAGCTTGAGTTTCCTCAGAAGTAGAACCAGAAATCAGGGTTTGTGTGCAAATGATTATTAAGAAAGTATCGCTGAAGAAATGAGTCACTAGGAGGAAGTGGGGCAGGGAAGTGGGGGGATTACTGACAGTCTCCTAGGGCCTCTCAGAAAATGTGGAGTGGAAGCTCAACCTGGGAGTTGTTCCGTGCCAAGCAGGGTAGGCGGGTCTCCATGCCTCTGCACCATTCACTAGATAAGGCTGGCTCGGGAGGGACAGCAATTCCCAGGCAATATTGTTCTCCGTGCGTCCAGTCAAGGAGGGCTCCAGGGGACCTTGGGAAGTCTTCCATAGAGAACGAGTTGTAGGTACTGGCTGTCGGAAGCAAAACCACATCAAAGCTTTGAGGATGTGCAGAGTGGTTAAAAGGAACCATGAAGATCTGGACGAACCACCAGCATCCTCTGCCCCATGGACCCAGGTGGGAAGCTGCATCATAATGGCAAGGTAGTTTGCGAAAACAAACTAGAATAAAATAGTTTATATAGAGACTGAATCGTTTTATGTTATTGAGCTAAGATCCTGGCACATCAGCGTGTACAGGATGTTCTTTTCCAAAAGGCTAGAATAGTAAAAAGCTATTTGCCAAGGTTTGCCCCATTCCTGAAAAGTGTGTGGCTAAGTCATGGAAATGTTTGCCTTTGTAACTATATACACTTTCCCCTTGCTTCTTTTTGCTTTTTACATAAACCAGTCTAATTTAGATTAACTTGTTCTTCCTCTGGGAATGTCAATTTCAATCAGAATGCAGTCAAGTTTATCAGGTAAGAATTTATTCTATAACTTTAACATATTACTGTATTTCTTTTAATTTTGGAATGTAGCATTCAAAGGGCAAATTTATTTCCAAGTTTTTGGTCAGGGCCTGTTACCGTGGTCAGCTACTAACAACAGATACACGTAACTAACACTACCAGCAAACACTAATGCACTCCATGTTATGACTTTTTGTATAATTGTGCCTAAATGCAATAAAATAACTTATATAAATAGTTTTTTGATCAGAGCAAAGCAAAATAAGCAATAAATACGAGAATTTTCACGCATGCTGCCATAACATACCTCATGTTAAATTAGTAAGTGCACACTTCTAGTTTCAACTTTCTCGTCTTTAAAAACTTCAGGGTTTCTGGCTGTGCCATGCCGGCATTAACTTCCCTCCCACTGTAAGCAGCGGTGCGCTGGACGGAAAGGTGACTGTGGAAAGCACTGTGGCATCGGAGTGCGGACAGAAACGAGCTGAGCCCCACGGGGCTGGCTGCTCCGGGGCACGTTGTTCGCGCCAGGCGCACGGAGGGATCTGAACAGAAACTGGGGCCTGAGTCCAGGAAGAGCATCACAGGAGTCAGGGGAGAGGAGGTGGATGGAATTTGAGTGCTAGAGTAAGAAAGAGGACGGAACCTTCCCAGGAAAGAAGCCCAGACGTCTGCACGAGGCACCCCTAACATTCGCGGCCTAATGCAAAGTCCACGTGAACAGAGTGAACGCCAAGTGGCAAGGCAAGGAGTGGCCCGGACTGCAACATGCACGCACCCGCGCTCGCTCTCGCAGCCGGGGAGACGTTCGCGTTCCACCCGGCGAGGTTAAGAGCCTCGATCAACGCCCCGGCGGGGAGACCCCAGAACAGCAGTGGCGGCGGAACCCTACCTCTCACGGCGGGACTGGAAGGCAAGCCTTGCATGTCCTTAGCTCACCTCCCCCTTTCTTAAATCCCGTCCCGTGACCTGAACTCCATGGCACCAATCATTCGTAATTTATGCTAGCTGTTTGGTAATCTTATCTTTCTTAATATTCGCAGTTCTGTATTCAACATTATTGTGCTCTCCAGTCCGATTTTCTTCTCTGAGCCATGCTAAAGTGATAGTTTCATTTTGCCTTTCCTCTGACATTTTTGGTAGAAAAATACCGTTCATTTTTGCCACTGCTTTATTTAGTTTACTTCTCACCGTGTTTGCCAATGAATTAGAGTCAAATAGAGTTTTCCCTTAGTGGAGCCACATTAATATAATAATAAATAACAAATTGTTATTATGAATATGTATTTTAATAAAAGTCAATGAATGTGATTATTTTTAGGAAATTCCCTATCAAAATACTTTCTTGCCATTATATTTCACAGCTGACATGAATCTCAGCATGATATATGAATTCTTGCTTTTGTGCGAGAAATTGATGCCATAATCACTATACGCAAAGCATCATTCCTTTTTTCATTACCTGTGAAACAATATAATTATGAAAAATATTGTGTTTGCCTCTGCATCACATTTCCCAAATGAGAGATAAATGTCGAGATTTCTGCAATGGTGCAGTTATGCTTCATCTGAAATACCATTGTATTTCTTGTGAAAGGGTTGGTTATATGTAAATACCAAGCCTATACAGTTCTCTCTAAGTTTAATAAATTGTGCAAAACTTATAGTCCTCTATGGGAAAAGAAATTACAATCTCATATTCTGAAAGTCATTTAAAAATCTTTTTTTTTTTTTTACTAAAATATCTAACACATTTTTAAAAAAAGCACAAAATGAAACCGTACAGCTTAATGAATCATGACCGCATGAAGCCAACATTTAGGCCAAGAAATTGGATATGGTAACATTCAGGAAGTAACTGTCCCATTGGTGGCACCTTTTTCCTCACTTAAAGTGCCTACTACCAGTGTAACTTACAAACCTCTAGTCTGCTAGGTTTGAACTTTACTTGAATGGGGCCATGGAACATGCGTTCCCTTGCTCCTGGCTTCTTTCACCCACTGCATGCATGGCCCAGGTCCACGGATGCTCATCGCTGTTTATTATTCAATTGTATTAATATAATTTTACCAAAATTAACTTAATCTTTGTACAGTTGATAGACATTTGGGTTGTTTTCAGGTTTAGCTGTTATAAAAAATACTGATAGGAACACTGTAATCCATGTTGGTTGGTGAATTTATATATGCATTTTCAGATATATAATAAGGAAAGGGTTATTGGATCATTTCCTATGCATACTTTCTACTTTAGGAGATAATTCCACAGAGGCTGTACTGATTTATATTTCTACTGGTAGCTTATGAGTATTTCTAGTTAACGAATAGCCTTTCCTACCCTTGTTATGTGATCGGCCTTGCAAAGTGATCCCCCCTCAAAAGTTATTTTTTGTTCCCTCAGACTTTTCCCGTCAAGCCTAACAACCAACCTTAACTAGCCTTCCACAGGGCTCACCATCCATCACCGATGGCTGACTCTTGGGTCATGTCACCTGAAGACCCTAGGACTTCAAACCCTACACAACCTGACCTACCTTCCACAACACACTACAAAAGCCCTTGCCTTTGGCAGGTCTGGAAGACAGATTTGAGACTGTTTCTCTCGTTCTCCTGATGGATGTCTTTTGCATTAAAATTCCTTTCTTCCTTGGACATCCTGGTAGTCATTAATGGACTCAACGAGTAACAGGACCTAGGCTAGACCCTTTTTTGGGTTTGGTAACAATTATTTACCTATTTTGATGAATGTAGTATAATATCTAATTGTAGGTTTAATTGACATTCCCCTGATTACTAAAGAGTTTGAGAAATTTTTAAGTTCTTACTATTAATTCATCAATATTTTCTTTTATTATTAGTGCTATTTATGTCTAACTTAAGAAAAAACTATTCTCACCTAAGATCATGAAGATCTTTTACTATATTATCTTTTAACAAATTTATTAATTTTTAATTGAAAAATTACATTTTCATTCCACAAACATTTGGTTCTTTGTATGCTGTGAGTTTGGGCTCATTTCATTTCTTTTCATAAAGGCATCTTATTGATGCTAAACTTTCTTATGAAAGGCAGCCCTGGCCACACCAGTCTGTACAGCTGCCTTTGTCAGAATTTAGGTGTCCCAATATGTGAGTTTCTGTTTGGGGACTCTCTATGCTGTCTCGTTTGTTTTTAATTTATCACACCAATCCTGTATAGAATTCCAAAGTTGTATAATAAATTCTTGGTATGTAGAAAGCTAGAAAGCAATCTTTCCAACTTGTTCTTCCTCTCAATGGCCTTATGGTGGACAAAATAATGGTCTCCGCCAAACATGTCCAAGTCCTTGTTCCTATAACTTGTAAATCTGTTATTGTACAGGACAGAATGGGATTTTCCGGCATAAGATTAAAGTAAGGATTTTAGAAAGAGACTCTCCTGGATTACCTGGGTTGGCACAATGTAATCACAGGGGACTTATAAGAGGGAGGCAGGAAAATCTGGTAAGAGAAGGACCTGTGACCATGGAAGATGTTGGAGTGAGAGGGGACGCGAGCCAAGGAACGTGGGCAGAAAGTGAAAAAGGCCAAGGGATGGATTTTCCCCTGGAGCCGCCAGAAGGAACACAACTCTGGTGACATGATTTTAGGGATTCACACTTCCAGAACTGTAAGTTAATAAATTGATGTTTAATTCATTATATGTATTCATCTGTTACAGCAGTAATAGGAAAGTAGATATATGCCTTTGCTTTTCTTAGACTATTTTTGTATCTTTATAAATTTGAAATTATATTTTCAAGTTCCACAAAAACATTTAGTGGAGGAACTATTAAGACAAGGCTTGCATTGACTCTGTGGACACTATTGGAAAAAAATTAGTATATTGAATTTACCAGTCCATAAATGTGGTATCACAATTTATTTCAGATATTTAAAATTTGCCTCAAAATTTAATGTAGTTTATTATTTGCTTTTGCTGGTAACCAATTCTGTAAGTTTTCATTTACCTGACTATGTCTTTTATTTCACTTTCATTGGTTTACATTATTTTTCTGTTTTAAATTTTAGTTTGTCCAGTTTTTTTTCAGTACTTTGAAATATAATTTCATTTCCTTCTGGCCTACATTATTATGTTTGAGGAATAAGCAGTTAGTCTAATTTTTCATTTCCAACATGACTTTTATTTCCTCTTATCCTTCTCAACAATTTCTTTAACTTGGGGGGGGTAGTTTAACTATGAGGTGCCAATGTGTGGTTCTCTTTGAATGCATTCTTCTGGGTTCATGTGCCTTTTTAAATTTGTTGCTTGATATTTTTCATTAGTTTTCGAAGATTCTCCTCCCATTATCTTAATTATTATTTCATTTTATTTTTTTAGAGAGACCGGATCTTGCTTTGTCAACCAGGCTGGAGTGCATAGCTCACTGCAGCCCTGATCTCCTGGGGTCAAGTGATTCTTCTGCCCCAGTCTCCCAAGTACTAATAGCTAGGACTATAGGTGTGCACCACCAGGCCTGGCTTTTTTTTTTTTTTTTAAGGGAAAGGGTATTTCTCTTAAAAACCAGCTGTTTTCCCAGGCTGGTCTCAAACTCCTGGCCTAGAGTGATCCTCCCACCTTGGCCTCCCAAAGTGCTGGGAGTACAGGTGTGAGCCACCATGACTGGCCCTCAATTAATTTTTTTTTTTTTTTGCCTCATTCCTTTTCCTTCTTTTTCTAGAACTTCAAATACATACATACATACATACATATATATATATATATATATGCTTTTCTGTATTTTCTGTTAAGTTAAAGAAAATTTAAATTATAGATATTTCACTTCAAATCTTTCTCAAATTTTCCAAGCTCTTTATCTCAGCTTATTCGTCAGTAAATATCAACTAATATTTTAAATTTGATTAAAAATAATTTACTACCCTTTCAACATCATTTTCCAGAAAATAAAATAATGTGCTATAATTGTAAGTAAAATATTAAAAAAATTGTTATGAAGTGTATAAATGCAACCCTGAAATGTATTTAAGCATGATTGAAAGAGTAGCATTTGAAAAGTCTATAAGAATGGGAGAAACATCTGTGTTTGCTAAATCAGTAAGTATCTCTGAATAGGTATCTTTGTCTATTCTTGAAGACATCATGGAATATTCTGACAATGACTCACAAATTAGGGCAGCAGTTGGGTACATATGCCACTTTAGGGCTTACTAGATAAAACTTAGCTTGAGATACATCTTTGGCAAAAACTTAAGATTGCAGTAGGTTGAAAGGGAGGTCAGAATTCACAAAAAATAAACATACATTACTGTTTCAAGTATATCATGACTTTTTTAAAAAAATCCTTTATCTCATAGCAATTAACAAAAGAAAGCTCTCTATTAATAGACTACAACATCCCTAATAAAGCAATTTAATGAGCTAACAGACTCAGTTGATAAATTGATTTTTTAAATTAAGGAAATAAAGTGATTTTTCTCCTTATTTAATTGTTATTGAAATAGTATTTATACGTATGTATATATATACACACATGGGGTGTATGTGATATTTTGTTACATGCATAGATTGTAATGATCAAGTCAGGCTATTTAGGGTACCCATTACCTGGAGTATTTATCATTTCTGTGTGTCTAAAGTCCTCTCTTCTAGCTATTTTGAAATATACAGTGCATTGCAATTTATAGTCACCCTACTGTGCTATCAAATTAACTTAGTCCTTCTATCTAACTGTGCATTTGTACCCATTGATCAACCTTTCTTTGTACCCCCTACACCCTTACCAGCCTCTAGTATCCATCATTCTCTCTCTACCTCCATGAAGTCAACTTTTTTAGCTCCCACGTATGAGTGACAACATGCAATATTTGCCTTTCTGTACCTGGCTTATCTCACTGAACATAATGACCTCCAATTCCATCCCTTTTACTGCAAATGACAGGATTTCATTCTTGTTTATGGCCAAATGGTATTCCACTGTGTCTATACCACACTTTCTTTATCCATTCATCTGTTAATAGGCACAGCTTCATACCGTATCTTCACTATTGTGAATAGTGCTGCAATAAACATGGGGGTGGAGGTATCCCTTTGATATACTCATTTCCTTTGCTTCAGTTAAATACTTAGTGGTGGGATTGTTGGCTCATGTGGTAGTTCTCTTTGCTTCAGTTAAATACTTAGTGGTGGGATTGTTGGCTCATGTGGTAGTTCTATTTAGGTGATTTTTAATAAGTTTTATAGGAAAAAAAGTGACACTGTTTTCCTTTTTACAGAAATTATTTATTTTAAACTATCCATGCCAGAAAACATGCCCTTTTGCCACAGCAGAACTATATTTTCTGGGGAGCATTTCACTTGTGATACACTACCTCCAAATAGTTTTGTAAGGGATAACTTTGGAATTTAAGTGTATTTAAATGAGACTAGTAGAGCATGATGGATCTCAGCAGGGGTTAGTTGATAAAAGGGTCTCTGGGAAGTAAACTGTACAAAATAATGTGTAGACAGTGAATATAGTCCAATATTTTTCTCTGTGGAAAGCATATACTGGCACTTATTATTAATTTTTAATAGAGTTACCTTCTATAAAACATGCCATAGCACTTTATAATAATACAAGTATGATACTATTCGTATTGCTTGCAGGCTTTGGGTGGCAGTGGATGGGAATCTACAGGATGTAACAAGAGATCATCTTTGGCAAGTTTGAAGTAAGATTTTATAAATTAGAACAAGTTTGCTTTTCTTTAGGGAGTTGCTGTTTTTCCTACGCCTCTCTTGGTTTAGAATTTCCAACTCCAGGGGACGAATCAGCCTACGGCCCAAGCTGTAGGCTGCTTACATTCAGAGAGGTCAGATGTGTGGCCTGATTTACCAGCAGGGAAAAGGTATTTTCTGAATTTGGGACAGCCAGGTGTGTGAGACGACCTGAGAGGAAGCCTTGGTGATATCCTTTCTCATGACAACACCAGCTCCTGTCTCCTTCAGATGTTCAAGGGGGCAAACTTGCTCACGCAGCCCCGTGGCTGGCCCCTTGACCAGCGTGGCGGAGAGCAGGCCAGCGCCGGCAGAGCACGCTGGGGCCTCAGGAGGGACACGCCAGGCCCAGCGCTTCCCTGAGGAAGCATCACTGCAAACAAGTCTGCAAAGCACTTTGGTATTTTTTTTTCCAGTAATGATTTGGTTTCACGGACCATGGTTTATCATCCTTGGATCTCCAGTGTCTCCAAGCTGCACAGCAGGCAGCTGGAATCTTGCCCAGTGAGTGACCGGTGGTATTCTCAGCCCCTCCTTGTTTTGATTGCTGAAGAAGAGCTTCACATAAAGTAGTTTATATATTCTAGTTCACAAAGATTCATAATCATGTTCAGGTTTGTCAGACTAACATCAAAAAAATTATATAACTACCCTTTTTTGGGAGTATTTAGATTTAATCCCACCTAAAATGATATGCACATAAATTTCTTCCTATGGAGGATACTTGGAATATCTGTGTTCCATTAGACTAGAATATGTGACACAAAGAGTCAAAAAGACTCATGTCCAGAATATGTAATGAACTTCTACAAATTAATAAAAAAATAGAAAATTCAGTTAAACAGGCAAAAGGCTTATATAGGTACTTCAAAAATAGTGCATCCAAATGGCCATTTAATATACAAAAATGCTTAATGTGATTACACATAGAGAAGTGTGAGTTAAAGCCACAATGACTTGCCACTATAAACCCATAAGAAGGGCTAACAGAAGAACTTTGCTTTGGAAAATAACTTAGAAAGGAACAACAGTTACCATTCAATGAAAACATTCAACAAAAATACGTAAGTATGCATAACAAAAATATGTACAAGAATAATTATTGCCGCATTATTTGTAAAAGCCAAGGTGGGAAACAACCCAAATGCTAACAGCAGAACTCCTACAAATATGTGCTACTTCATACGTGGAGCTACGCTGTCCCTAGGAAAAAGAAAACCCTACCCCTTTATGCACCTGAATGAAAGGTGGACTAGATATAATGATGAAAGTTATTAACTGAATAAGAAAGAAAGGGGGGTGTATTTTATAGATTCATATATAAATTGGAGAAAGCTGGAAATTTCTATCTTCTAGGAATTGTGTAGATTGGAAACAAAAAAGTAAGATATAAACTCTTTTTTGAAAGGATATTTTTCAGGATTGGACTGGAGAAAATGTATTTTGGAGCTTTTGGAAATAACAAAAAGAACATTTTAGAGTTTGAAAATTGCTATAAATAAGTAGGGACAAGCTTATCAACTTAAAATAATGAAAAGGCTCAGGACTGAGTTAAAAGAGTTTATTCTAGTACAAAGCATGAGGACAGCTGTCTGGGCAAACAGGGACACTAAGGAATGATGATCGATGCTCCCTGGTGTGGGAAAAAATAAGTATCTGTTATATAGACGAAAACAGTGGTGCTGAACAAGATTTGACTGGCTACTGTTGATTACACTCTAAGGGGTTACTTAACATTCCATTCTAAAGAGGTAGTAGTCAGAAGGGTCTTGACCACCAATATCATCTAGTCCAGATTTGGATAGGGAATAGGGAGGCTGGTTAATATAGAACATCTCAATGCAAAGGTCAGGGAGCAAGGTCATGCACCAAGAAAAACCTTGTTACACACCTCAGTTTCTAGAGCTTAGCTTTTCCCCTTGGCATAATAAATTTGGAAGGTCTTTAAATTTTTTCTTCTTACAAACTCAGTAAAAAGTCACGGTTATTCTAATCATGAAAGTGTTTAAATAACACTGTGGCAGAGTGGGTATAATTCCATTCTAGGAAATGAGGCTTCTGTTCACCTTTAACCTTCTAAGCCCCTTTGGTCTTTTTAACCCACTTATGCTGTTCAACTAAATTGTATGTACAACATCATCAGCAAAAGACAGTGGAGGACGAGGCCCCAGCAGAGAAGGGAGAGGAGGTGTGGTCTTCTCCGCCATTGCTGACCTGTTCTGGTTGTTTCATGCCCATCAGGACAATTCCATTAGAAGATTGTAGACAAATGCAATTAGCTCATTTACCCCTAAGAGACAGACAGAAGAGCAGAGCTGTTAGCTTAACTACTTTTACCAAATACATTTTTTAAATCAAATCATCACTTGGGTCCTATATCTTTATGTATGCAAAATGACATCGCATTCATTGCATATTTTATAACAACAAATTTAAGTTATCTAATAAAGTCACAAAAAGTATTTATCTGTTCCTTTTTTTCAAAGGAAAATATTTCATAGGTATAATATTTTATAAGTAAGTTTTCATATGCAGACTGACCAATGGTACAACTTCCAAGTGGAGGTCATCCTCAGGAGAACTGTGTGAAATCTGTAACTCATATGAACCTCCCCTCTCACTGACGGCTGAGCCTCTTCATAGCTGGGATTCACAGAGGTCTCGGTAGAAACCATCACATTCTGTACTGTGTTTTTATGATAGCCTCATGGAACTTGATGGACTGAAATATTTGCTTAAATCCAGATCATCTTTGCCTTGGATGCAGGCTAGGCATCTCAGAATTTCCCATCACACCGGAATGACTGCACTTTGAGGCTGCTATGCTGGCGCTCTCACTTTGCAACCTAAAGGCATTCTTACACAGGAGCACTTTCCCCAGGCTTGCATTTTGAGTAGCTTCTATAACATGAATAGTGGTTTCTGATTTTTGAAAATATGTTGAAGAATATGAATTGCCATGTAATGAAGTTATTTTTATTAGAATAAGCAGGAATCAAAAAAGCACATGTAGTTTGTATCTTTTTAAAGACACAGTAGAGGGATACTTTGCAGACATTTGCACTTGTGGGGAGCTTCTTCTGGCTGTGCTCCCAGATACCCCAGGGGTTCTCTTGAGATTTCAGAATGTTTTCAGGAGGACTCCAGTGGAGGAGGTCGAGAATCTCCAGAGTTGATTTCTGCTTTGTTTCCTCTGATTTCTAACTCCTTGATCAGTACCCTTTTACCGATAACTTATTTGCATGAGGTGTAATATGGAAGAATAAATAATGAGATGTCATACATTCCTGATATATTTTCTTATTTGTAAGAGAATGTTCTGATGTAATTTTGGCAGCTTGTACCATTCTGAGGATCATTCAAATCGCCTCATAAATACAACTGACCTTGAGTCCTTGGAGTGTAAAAAAGATATATGATATATTGTACATTTCAGTAATGATTCCATGGCAATAAAAAATGTGCGATCTTCCATCAGATAATAATAACTGTATTGCTCTTTTTGGAGTGTAGGTTGTATTTTTTATTTAATACTCCATAAAATTATTAGTGTACTTACCATTATCAATTTTAAAATGAGGACACTAAAGCACAGAGAGGTTAAGTGACTTCTTGAAGCTCACCAGTCTTGAATTTGTATGTTGCAGAGCAAATATTTGAATACACTTATGTCTGATTCTGGAGCCTTTTAACCACCAAGAAATAGTTTCTATAGTTATCTAGATTAATAGATGAGGATTTAAAGATAGTTTGAGAAGTGTTAAAGTGAAAAGAATTAAACTTTTATCTTCATAATGATTAAGTAACTTCTTTAATTTTAACAGAAGGTGAACATATAGGAGTAAAGTATTAGATTAACTACAGCGAAGATGTACATCGAAGGTTTAAATGCTGTCAAGGGCAATTAATTTTCTTATCCTGTTGTGAGAAATAACATAAATAGAACTAATCACTCTGCACTTTTGGAAGAGATATGAAATCCATAATTTTGTCTGCCCTGCATACACGTAAGATCCTGTAACTTCAATGTAAGGCAAGGAGTTTGCCCTGCTACCCTTGGTCAAATTTGGAAATCAGCTGAATGTCTTGGCAGCTGAGAGCTTATTTTATCCTCAATAGTAGTAGCCACTGTGTAAAAGCCAAATTTATTTGTTTTTATTTCGCAAATCCATTCTAGAGTGAATTTTATTCCCTCTAAAGACAAGCTGTTTGAAAAGAAATGTAGCTCTAGTTAAAGGTGGGGGAAATTGCTCTAACAGGTTTATTTCCTATTAGTTTTCTCATCTCCTGCCTCTGTTTATTCCTGCTCTGAACAATACCGTTTATTTGAAAGGTGAAATAGCTGTCTTTAAGGACTGAAGTTGGAACAATATAAATTTTTTTCAGCATAATGTGTGTGTGTGTGTGCATGATTAATTGGAAGCTTCACCTATGAGCAAAATGATGTAGGAGATTTGGTATATATTTATTCATTTGATCAATAAATACCAACGATCTATGTCTTTTAGCCCTCATTTCCTTTGTGTCTGTTTGTATATAAATCTTGAACTCTTTTCTTATCAGCTCTTCTCCTTGGAGCCATTTGTGTTGCAACTTCTTCAATCTGTGAATTTTCAGTGTGTGCAATAGAGATAATGCCAGGACGGGCACCGCTGCTGCTACTGTGAGCCCTAAGGGGCAACTCGAACTCTGGGAAAGAGCTGTGTCTGAAGATAAGAGCGTCACCTACGTACGTATACACACCACTGAAAGTCTGTGCATTTCTCTGCCCTAGCCTGCCTAATGAGAAACTGTCTTAACTTAGTATTATTTTAATTGTATGTGTATTTGAAGGTTATTAGATGTATTACTATTTTCATTTAACATTAAAACTCTCAAAATTTTTAGGAGATTTTATGAAGGGAATTTGGTCTTTATTTCTTTTTTATTATTGTTAATGAAAATTAATAATCAAGAAAGAAGTTAAATTCACTGGTTATGTAATTGGGTTTTAATATATCAATATTATATATTAAATCAGAAAAGTTCACGATAATCTTTTGTTCTATGTTTATTTCCCTTTTCCATAAATGAAATCACTCTGAAAACTAAACAAATAGGCAATTTCCTAAATATTTCTTCTCCTAACAATCACTATTTCTGCAACAGTCTACATTTATCTCAATCGAAAACACTTAACTATTTGTATAAATTAATCAAACAATACTTTTCAGGCATCGTAAGGGATTTACTGTTTAAATATGATGTCCATCCTTCTGGCAGTCTTGTAGTCTAGCTGGAGAAATAAAAGATATGCGCATGAGAAGAAACTAATGCTCAACCCATACAATAAAGGGTAAATCAATTGTGTGTAAAGTTAAAATGTTTCATTTCAAAACAGCCTTTATTTCTATCATGTTCCTCCAGTTTTACTGTCAACAATTTTTTTTCACCTCATTTACAGTTATAGTTGTCATTTCTACATCCATTCTCTTCACATCTAATTCATCCAACATTGGAGAGCAGAATAATTTTCTAATAAGAATATTTTTACTGTAGAGTTTTGCAGCTGAAAATTGTCTTAGCAATCTCATTTAGAAACTGCAACTTTTTTTAAATTTCAGAATATTACGGGGGTACAAACACTTTGGTTACATAAATTGCCTTTGTACTGCCCAAGTCAGAGCTACAGTGTGCCCATCCTCCAGACAGCACACACCGCATCCATTAGGTGTGAATTGCATCTTGCACGTATTTGTACTCACTATAGCACGTAAACCATAAATTATTATATGGTAGATACAGTTATTTTCATGTGCTGAATTGGATTGCTGAGGTTCTTTTCTCCTTCTCAACACTTTTCTGTGATGTATCGTTGTTTTCATGGTTTGCTCAAAATTTCTGAAATTGAAGTTTAGGCCAGTTATTATCTGTAACGAGTTTACATACCAATCTTATTTCATATGACTCCACAAAAACCAGTTGGTTGTTTCAACCAATTATTCTCTTCATAGTCCTTCAAAGACTCTATTTTTGTATTTGATGTTCTCTACACTATGCTACGCCTATTAAAAGCTCACCTGTCCTTTAAGAGGAAAGAAGAAGAATGCTTGTAAAGAATTATTGAATTAATGGGAATCTCAAATGATTTCTATGAAGCTTGGAGGGCACTGAGTAGTATATATTAATTCAGTACAGACATTATTTTCCCTTTTATTCATCAATTGTGTTCTAATTATTATTAATTGAAGGCTTACTATGTGCAAAACTCTCTGGTTACAGCAATAGGTAAAATAGATATGACCCTTCCTTTTATAGGTGTTACATCATAATGATGATTTTTAATGATTTGTAATGATTTTTATATGCCTTTTAGCTCTTATAATACTTTTATTGCATTGAAAAAATAACTCATTGTTTAAATTTTCATTTCTCTAATTCTAGTAAAATAGATATTAATATTTTTTTAAATTAATAATTGATGACTTGAATATTATAAACTGATAGGGATTTATCTTTTCCTTTGTAATTTATTACTTCTAAGGATAGAAAATACTCTTTCTAATGCCTTGAGACATATATATCTGTTCTAACTTTTTCATGGTTTAGGGTAGAGAAGTTGATGGATTGGGATTCATTTTATATTTAACCCTACAAACAATTAAAATAGTAGTTACTGTGTGGTCTGAGGTGAGGTTTTAAATATCTGTGTGTGTGTGTGTGTGTGTGTGTGAGAGAGAGAGAGAGAGAGACAGAGAGACAGAGAGACAGAGAGACAGAGAGTATATATGTAAATATATACATAATCTTTAATAACTAACATAATCCTACAATGAGATTTTTTTAAAAATAAACTTATTGTAGAAAAGTTTTAGATTGACAGACAAAAATACAGGGTACAGAGAGTTCCCATATTCCCCATACCACGTTTTCTTTATTTTTAATATCCTACATTGGTATTAATATTTACATATGTTCTAATGAATAAATCATTATTGATGCATTATTATTAACTAAAGTTCATTTTTATCCAGATTTTCTTGTTAGGTTTTACCTAACACCTCTTTTCTGCCCCAGGATCCTACCCAGGATACCAGGTTTCATTTCCTCCTGTCTCTTTAGGCTCCTTTTAGCTCTAACAGTTTCTCAGACTTTCCTGATATTTGATGACCCTGACAGTTCTGAGGAGTACTGAGCAGGTACTTTATAGAATATTCTTCAATTTTGATTTGTCTGATGTTTTTCTTTCTTTTTTGTAGATTAATTAATTTTACTTTATTTGTTTTGCTAGGACCATTGAGTTTCTTTAATTTGTAGGTTTGTAGCATTATGTATTTTAATATTGTCTCTCCTTTGTTCTCCCTATTGTGTCCTTCTAGGTCTTTGATGACATAGGCCACATCATTTTATCTTTTCATTTCTGTGAAGTTCTTTCATATTTTCCTTCTCTTTGACTTTCTTGACCACATTGTGGGTAGTTTTTTCAAATCTATCTTCCAGTTCACTAGTTTTCTCTTCAGCTATGTTATATCCTCTCCATTTGGATTATAATTTGGTTATTATAGTTTTTAATTCTAGATGTTCTTGTTGATTCTTTTCAAAATCTTCTTTTTGATAGTCAGTCATTTTTTCCTTGGAGAGATATGTTTTTTTATTTCAGAGTAGTACGGGGGTACAAACGCTTTGGTTACATAACTTGCCTTTGTACCACCCGAGTAAGAGCTACAAGTGTGCCCATACCCCACTGAATATATGTTCATCTCATCAGCTCATGGGACATTCCCTAAGACTGACTACATTTTAGGCCACAAAACATGCCTCAACAAATTTTAAAAAATAGGAATTATACCATGCGTCTTCTCAGAACACGATGGAATAAAATTAGAAATCAATTCCAACAGAAATACTTATCTCTACCTGCACAGTGAGAACTAGGAAACACTGAGGAAGGAAATAACAGAGGATGTAAACAGATGGAAAACCATACCATGCTCATGGATTGGCAGAATCAGCATTGTTAAAATGTCCATACTACCCAAAGTGATCTACAGATTCAATGCAATCTCTATTAAAATACCAACATCATTTTTCATGATTCTATGCTTCATATGTAATCAGAGAAGACCCCATATATCCAAAGCAAACTTTAACCAAAAAGAACAAATTAGGAGGCATCAGTTTACCAGACTTCAAGTTATACTACAAGGCTATATTAACCAAATCAGTGTGGTGCTGGCACAAGAACAGAGACATAGACCAATGGAACAGGACTGAGAACTCAGATATAAAACCACCCTCATATAGCCATCTGATCTTTGACAAAGCAGACAAAAACATACACTGGGGAAAAGAATCTTTGTTCAATAACGGTGCTAGGTAAATTGGATAGCCACATGTAAAAGACTGCTACAAGATCCACACTTCTCACCTTTCACAAAAATCAACTCATGATGGATAACAGACCTAAACCTAAGGCATTAAAGTATAAGAATTCCAGAAGAAAATGTTAGAAAAACTCTCACAGACATCAGCCTAGGTAAAGAATTGACAAAGACCCCAAAAGCAATCACAGCAAGAACAAAAATAAATAAACAGAACCTGATCAAATTGAAAACCTTCTGCACAGCCAAGGAAACTATCATTTGAGTGAAGAGACAACCTACAGAATAGTAGATAATATTTGCATGCTATACACTGCATAAGGGCTCATAACTAGAATCTATATAGAACTGAGGAAAATCAGCAAGAAAAAATCAAACAACCCGATTAAAAAGTGGGCAAAGGACATGAACAGAAAATTTTCAAAAGAAGGCAGACTAATGACCAAGAAACATGGAAAAAATGCTCAGCGTCTCTAATCATCCGGGAAATGCAAATCAAAACCACAATGAGCTATCACTTAACTCCAGTAAGAATGACCTTTATCAAAAAGTCCCAAAACAAAAAATGCTGGTATGGACACAGAGAGACAGGAATACTCATACACTGCTGGTGGGGCTGCAAACTCGTACCACCTCTGTGGAAAGTAATATGGAGATACCTTAAAGAAATAAAGCGAGAACTACCATTGGATCTAAGAATTACACTATTGGGCATCTACCCAAAGGAAAAAAGACATTCTATCTGATATTTTTTTAATGATTAGTCTAGGTTTATGGATTTGGGGGAGGAAGACCATAAAGTAACAGTTTTATCACATTATTTTAATAATCTTCCTCCTTGACATAGAATAGTCAGAAACAAAAGAAAGTTTTTATCTGAGGTGTGCAGCCCTTTTAAATTACCAGGCCCACAGAGGCACTGAAATGTGACAGCAGTGCCCCCTGAAGCCACTTGTTACGTGGGCTCTAGACTGACTGACACCAATTAGCCATAAAAATTAACCTAGCAATGCCACGTGCTGGACACCGGAACTCATACCCCATAGTGCCAGGGTGCACGGGAGTCGTTATTCAGTGTTATCTCTGAAAACCAATGAGAATCCCTCTCAAACAACTTTGTCCAGCCCACTCCTTGCCCCCTTTTGCCTTTAAGAACCTGCTAGTAACAGAGGCCAGACAGAGCGTTCTCACGGCAACTTGGAAGTGTTGTCCTGGAAGCTGTCCTCACTTTGGCTCAAGTAAACTCTTTAAAATTATATTTTGAGCCTCAGCTTCTTCTTATAGGTCAACAACGTCTAACTTAACATATAATAAGATCTCTATGGTCATTTAATACTTAAAACTGGGGTATCTACCTTATTTCACTGGATTGACAAAATATTTTTAGTTTAGATGAATGTTTAAAATATTTTATTCATTTCACAAGTCTTTTCTGTGAATGTTCCCCTACCTATGAAATAAAGTTTTAATTTCATTACTTTAAGATTATTTCCAACTCAAAGATTCTATGAATTTATATTTCAGTTTGGTAAGAAATTATCTTAATTACTTTAAACAACATTATATATGTATTTTTACATTTAAGAAAATATTTCCGTTTTGCAGATTTTCTTCTCAGTGTTATCTTTACTCAGCTTTGTGTTTATTAATTTGCTACCCTAAGCCTGCTTCTATAATGTTCTTTAAGTTAGAATTTTTATAAACTCTAGCTAGATTGTCCCCTCACTAGTCTGAATTTCTGATGGGCCTACACATGGGCTACTTGCGATATTAATGACGTGTGCTCAAAGTTCAAGTGGACTTACAAAATGACAGACATTACGAAGTTGTCAATCTCTAAATAAATTATCTTTCTGTCAGAGAAGAAATTACTGTCAAGAAATTCGAAGGGGTTTTATTTCTTTATGAGTTTTTCAGCTTTTGGAGAAAATTAAAATTCATTATCTTTATATGAAACTATTATTAGTAATAATCTAAATCGATTTAGGTATTTATGGTTCACCAGCCACTGCTCGTTACTGTCTCAGGGCACAGCCACGTGCAGGCGCAGGCCTCATGCAAGGGCCGGGCTGGAGAGCGGGAGCGGAGCGCTGCGGGGGCGCACTGGGGTGCACTGGGGCGTGGGGTGGGGGTGGGGGGCCGCGCAGGTTGGGCTCAGAGAGAAGCCCCGCACAGCGACGCTGAGACTGTGGAGCAAGGGAAAGGGCGGCGGAAGGGGTTGATCGTGAGTGCATTTCAAGTACAAGGTCAGTAAGAGCATTCTGTATTTGTCAACCAGAAGGTGTTTTTTGGTTGGAATGCAGTTTCATGACCTGGCCCAATCCTTATTAAACTAGGAAGAGTTCATGATCTTCTTTTAAAATTAGTGTGGAGGCTAAAGCAACTCCATCCTGGACTCCAATCCACCGGGTTGACTTCTAAGTAACCCCCGTTGCAGGGATGCCTCGTGGTTTCTCCTCCATCTGTTGTTCGATCTGCCCCAGGCAAGGTTACACAGGCTCGCCGTGGCCCTTCGCGCCGCGTCCCCATAGTGTCTGCGCCCTGCTCGGCGGTCAGAACGACGCGGGGGTACATAGTCCTGGGCTGCCCGGGACAACGCTTCTGTGTCTAAGTCCCTGTCACGTGTTTCTCTCGGGGAATCTGGATTTGTCAGCCTCTTTCTTCAGCCTCTCAGCTCCCTAGGCCTTTGCCGGCAGGTTTGCACATACTTGCTCACCGCAGTACATTAAGAAAGTTAGATTTCATATTACGAGTGATAAAAAGCAATATTTTAAGGAAGGGAATTACTTGAATTAGAAAAACAATTCTGGTGATTTTCTAAAAAGTTGGATGGGAAGAGGAAGCAGCAGCCACAGCCCCTGTTAGGAAGCGGTGACAGCCGGCAGGACGGCGGATGGGGGCGTGGGGTGACCAGACAGATTGGGGTGATTTTGAGGCAAAGTGGCCTGGCATGGTGACTAAACTGTGAGGGTTACTGTTCTCTAATTTTAGCAACTGCCACCTTTAACCAAGAGGGAGTTTGTAGAGAGAAGGTATAAGGTGTAAGACATAGTGGGTTTTGTTCAGGTTATATAAAATATGATACGCTTGTGTGATTCTTGATTGAACTGCAGTGTAATAACAACCATAAAAAATATCAGTCTGTGAGCATCATGGTAACCCTCTTAGGCAAGAAAGATATCAGCACACGAAATTTAAAAAAATAAAAAAGAAAACACAATTGGAAAATTGGAGTGTCCTCATGACTTATTCCTAGCCTCATGTCTAGCAGGACTTCCAATCTTAAACTGTTAAATAGTTGTTCTGTCAAATTACCTACCCAAGGGATTGTAGCTGTGCAACTTTTGGGAGCAGCAGGGTGACCATCACACACCGGTTACGGGTCAGCATTCGGCAGGTCCGGGTCTACACACAGTCTCCTGGTGCTCTGCTTCAACACTGCGTAAGTGCACAGTGGACAACTATCACACCTCACACCGCTCCTCCGAGTGGTTCTAGGTCTAGATGGCATCTTGTTTTTTTATATTGCTTTAGTTAGTCTGTATTTCTCCTAAATTGCAGACCACTGAACCCTAAATGGCTTGAGCAATTAAAAACTGCAAATCAAGAGGCAGGGTTGGCTTCAGGGTTGGTTTGATTTGGTAGTTCAGCAGTGACCTTAGAGACGGGTTTGCATTTCTCACTGAGTGCTCCATCACAAGGCTGCCTTTCTCTCAGGGTCACACCGTAAAGGCGGCAGCTACCATGGCGATCTGCCTTGCCTTTGGGAGAAAAATTTGAGTTTATCCTCTTGTAGAGGAGTGGAAAAGTACTAAGGTTTTTGCACTTTGGCCTTATTTTGCCCTGTGTCAGTGACTCTGGGACAGGACCCCAGTCTCTGGTGGCTGTGCTTCTTGGAAAAATGGAAGCTTTGCATTCCTGAAAGGAAGATGCCTTTGGTAGACTCTTACTTGCTAATGATTATTTTCAAGTACTTTGATGGAAAGATTGAGACTGCACTTAAGTCTTTGCTGATACATCCTGTGATTGCACAGACTGAATGAGGACCATCTCTTTTTCTGACAGAATTTAACTGATTTATGTGAGTGACACTTTTTCCCATCTACAGAGAGGTAGAATTGTTTTGGGAAACTTTTGCAGATAAACAAGGAAGTTTCATTTCCTATAAACCTTCATTAAAAGTTTTCTCCTAGTTCATTGGTCAAAAATGGGTCATATGTCCAATAGTGAAACAAAAAATTGTAGCAAGAACTAGAATTTCCTGATTAGTGTAGGCCTGGTCTACATTGAACTTCCAGTTAGAGCCAGAAGGAAAATTAGCCTCTCAGAACCACATGAGCTGTGTTGGGAGGCAGGATGCTTATGGAGGCAACACCCAGAGAATCAAATAGTCAGCAACCTCTAACTTCATAAATCTAAAGTTTTGAATATTTTCCCACAGTTGGTCTTTCTCATTTCAGTTAATGACAACACAATCTACCTAGCGGACAATTAAGCAAAACAAAACAAACAGCTAAGAGGTACTCTCTCTGATCTTTGCATTACTACTCGCATATAGCTGTAAGCAAATCCACATGGCTCTAGCTCAGTGTACTGCTACCTCCCCGTCAACCGTCTCTCCTGCCAGGTCCCCTTTCGCTGGGTCTGCCGCAGCCAGCCCTAGCAGAACTCCACCAGCTGCTCCACTCTCCAGAGTGAAGACGGGTCCTCTCCCCACCAGAGCGCAGGTGGAGCAAGTAGGATCACGACTTACAAATGAAGAGTGTGCAGAAGCGTACTCTCGAGGCATCAATTGCAGATTTGCCTGCTATTTCATCACAACCACATGCAGTAGATACAAATGGCCTTCTCTTCTGTCTTCATGACTGATTTCTCATTCAGACGAAAATTTGTAAATAAATATTCTACCTCATGGGAACTATTTTTCAAAAATGATCAAGCACATATATCATCTCTGTCTTTAAATTACCTGATTTATTTACAAACTTCATATATTAATATGAATATTAATATATTAATATGAAATATATTAATATTTCTTCAGGACAGTTAGCCACCACCTAACTGTAAAGCCATTCAGAACTGGCCCTATTGATGGTGGCTTTAATAAAACAAACAAAAATTAACTGTACTCCCCAGCAGTAATTATACAAAAGAACAACTGTTATCCAGGTAAATAATGAAAGGTCAATAATATTGACTAAATCAGTAAGATTATAAGCTTTATTCAACAATTGTTATAGTGAGAGAAACCGACTCCATCAGGAATGCGTGTGTACATCATTGATCCTACCTTTCTACCTATTTAATAATGATGTTATAATGATCGTTTATGCATCCGCCTTTTACTGGTGCTATTGTTATCCGTCACTGTTCTTGATGTCAGGAAACTGGAATTCTAGCCCTAGCTTTGCAAATACCAGGTATGTAATTCAGAGCAATTTGCTAAGGTTTTCTAGACTTCAGTGTCCTTGCCTGTACTTACTTTCTTTCCAACGTTGTCCTGAGATACTCAGTAAATCTCAGTATGTTTACAACTAAGCAAACACTAAGATCATTCTAAAATTATTTTTGTTATATTTTTCATAATTTATATCAAATTTTTTACTCTTTGATTTTTCTTCTTCTTTTTGAACTTTGCATTCCTGATCTAGCAACAGCTATTTATTTATTTTTTTTTTGTGCTCTGCCACTGCTGTGTTTCTGTTACTATTCCAGTGGTACCTTTCGTTGTTTGCGGCAGGAAAGGCACTTCAAAGTGTTTTCTCATTTAATAATTGAATTGCTCTAGAATATTGTCATCGGTGCTCTGAAATTATAGATGGGAAAACAGATTAAGAGATTAAGAGAAATTAAATAATTTGTTAAAGTGAAAGGTTAGTATTATGCCCAGTGGCATGACTAAAATTTTAACTGTTTTTTTTTTTTTTTCTTTTTGGTTTAGAGAAAATACTCTTTGCATGACTCTAAGTTACAGAAAGAGAGGAAGCTCTCTGGTGTCTCTTCCTATAAGCACACTAATCCTAGCGATAAGGGACCCACCCTTCCGGCCTTGTTTAACCTTGCCTCCTGCGTAGGCCCTATCTCCAAATGCAGTCACATTGCAGGTTAGGGCTTCAACATGTGAAAATTTTGAGAGGACACATTTCAGTTCATAGCACACACTGAGTATTGAGGCTGTTTACAGTTTGGGGTGATTGGGAATAAAATGCTGTGAATAATCTCATACAAGTCTTTTTAAGGATACATGTTTTCACTGCTTTTAGATACATATTAGAAATAGAATCACTAGTTCCTAAAGTGAGCATATGGTTATGATTACAAAAAAACCATAACAAACTGTTTTCCATGGTGTTAATAATTTACCATGCTATGCTCCCATCAACAATATTTGATGTGCCCTGTTGCTTGAAGCCCGGAAAAAAGCTTTGCATTACCCAGGCTTTCCACATTAGTGGAAGGGATGTGGCATCAAATTTCGGTTTTACTTTGCATTTCTGATTGATAAAGAGGTTGAACATGTTTTTAGGTACATTTTGGCTGTTCATCTAGCCTCTGTGAGGTTTCTCTTCACATCTTTGCCCATTTTTAATTGGGATTATGTTTACTATTTTTAAAATATTTGTTTTCTAAATAATGTTGAGTTCTAAAATGGCATTTGTATTTTGGATACAAGTTTTACATCATATGTATTCATTGTGAATATTTTCTCCCAAGCTTTGGTTTATCTTTTATTTTTATTAAAGTGTCATTTGAAGAACAGAAGTTTGGTGAAGACTGTTGTATGTATTCATCCATCTATCTATCATCTATTTATCTTTTATTAATATCTAATTTTTTATTGTTCATGATATTGTGTCCTATCTACTCAAAAGTAATAAAAGTATTCTCCTATTTTTTTCCTTTAGTTGCAACTTTTGCATTTTTAAGGTCCAATTTGAGAAAACTTATATGTGGTGAGAGATGACATGTGTTTTTACATACATTTTTAATACGTGCCTAGTCATTCTAGTTTTATTAAGTTATAACAACTGGGACTTAGGGGGAAGGGGGGGCAAGGACAACATACGTAACCTAAACATCTGTACCCCTATAATAACAAACAATAAAAAAAAGAGTAAAAAAAAAAAAACAACATAAAATAGACGGCATATATTGAAAGTGTATTATTTTATAGTATTATAATTTAAATTTATATTCTGAGAATATTTTCTTCACATCAAGTTGTAAGAAATAATACAGAGATCCTGTGTACCGGTTTAATCTAGTTGTCCCAGTGATGACATCTTATGGAACTGTAGTACCATATCACAACTAGTGCATTGGCATTGATACAGTCCACCCATCTTTAGCTTTCTTGTTTTACTTCACTTTTTGTGTGTGCGTGCATGTGTGTGGACGCACGCACGAATGTTTAGTTCTATACACTTTTATCACATGTGGATTGCATATTCATGACCACAGTCAAGAAATACAACATTTCCATTGCCTCAAAGGTCTCTTTTATGTCACTCCTTTATAGTGACCTCACCCTCACTATCCGTACTCATTGGCATCCTTTAATTTGTTCTCCATATCTATAGTTTATCATTTCAAGAATGTAATATAGATGGGATCTTATATGACTATTAAGATTGTGGTTTTTTTGTCCAGTGATTTTTCTCTTGGATAAATGCCTGCTTTGGAATGACTGGATCATATGTAGATGGTGAGTATGCTGAAATCTTTTAGCCATTTATCATCAGGCTGTAGTTCTTTTTATTACCACGCATTGGAAGCTTTGTATATATTCTGGATGTCTATCCTTTACCAGATATAAGATTTGCAAACACTTTCTCCTAGGCTGTGCACTGTGTTTTCTTTCTCTTAACGGTGCTTTTAGAAGAAAAGTTTCTTATTTTGACGAAGTCTGGTTTATCTATCTGTTCTTTTGTAGATTCTGCTTTGGCGTTGCCTCTAAGAAATTGTTGCTTAAGCCAAGGTCACAAATACATTCCTCTATATTTTATTCTAAAAGTTTATAGAAGTGTGTTACATTTAGGTCTATGAAATATTTGAGTTAGTTTTTGCATGTGTTTTAAGATTTGAAATGCATGTAAATAACCAATTTTTCTAGCATCATTTGTTGAAAAGAATACCCATCTCCAATGGCTTGTCTTTGAGTCATTGTAGAGAATCAGCTGTGCTTATATATTTGGATCTACTTCTAGATTTTCTGTTATTTTTCCTTCACCTATTTTTCTACTTTTGTGCTAGTATCACTCTGTCATGATGATTGCAGCTTTATGAAAATTCTCGAAATCAGACATTATTTTGCTACCTTGTGAGAATCACTTATTAATTCTAGTAGCTTTTTTTTGAGAGTGCATTAGATTTTCTACATAAGTGAGCAAGTCATCGGCAAAGAAAGGCAATTTTACTTCTTTCTAATCTATTAACATTTTTTCTTGTCTTCTTGCATTGATTGGAACCTTTAGTGCACTGTGGAATACAAGTGGTGAGAAAAGACATCTCTATTTTTTCCTGATCTTGGGTGTTAACCATTCATTCTTTCAGCATTAAGGACATTGTTAGCTGTAAGTTTTTCGAAAATTCATTTTCTAAAGTTGAGGAAGTATTTTTTAAATTCCTAATTTGTTGAGAGTTTTTACCATGAAAGGATAATGGATTTTGTCAAATGATTTTCCTGCCTATATCAAAATGACCATAGTTGCATTCACATTTTTAATTTATTAATGTGGGGCACTGTATTGATGGATATGTTACTATTAAACCATCCAAGCTTCCCTGGAAGAAACCCCACTTAGTTATAATGTATTATCATTCTTATATAACTGTTGAATCCACATTGCTAGAAGTTTTGTTAGTGTTTTTTGTGTCTATGTTTATGAGGAATATTGTTCTGAAGCTTTCTGTAATATCTTTACATGATGTTAGTATCAGGGAATACTGGCCTCAAATAATGAGACTGGAATGTATTCTATCCTCTTTCATTTTGTGGTAAGGTTAGCATACAATTGATATTATTTATTCATTAAATGAAACCAGTGAAAATGTCTAGGCCTGAAATTTTCTTGGTCAATTTTCACTACAATTTCTTTAACAGATATTTGGCTTTCACATTAATTATTTCTCATTATCTTTGGTAGTTTGTTTCTTTCAATGCATTTGTACATTTCATACAACATCCAATTTGTAGGAAGCTCTTCATAATATGTTTTTATTGCACTTTTAGTACCTGTAGAATCCGTAGTGATGTCACCTCTCATCCCTGATACTGCTTATTTTTGTCTTCTATTTCTTTTCCTGTCTAATCTTTCTATAAGTTTATGAATTCCTTTGATATTCTCAGAGACTCAGTTCTTGGTGGTTTTGATTTTCTCTATTTTGGCTTTGTATTTGATTTATTTTTCTGCACTGGTCTATATTATTCTCTCTTTTTTTGTTTGTTTTCTTTGGGTTTAATGCACTCGTTCTAATCTAATTCTTTGAAGAGAAAGCCGAGGTCATGATTTCACCTATTTCTACCTTTCTGATACAAATGTTAAGTGCTATAAACTTCATCTAAGTACTTCTTCTTATCTTCCATTGAATTTTTATATGTTTATTTTCATTTTCCCTCAGCTCAAAATATTTTGGGTTTTCTGTTTTGATTTTTTCTTTAACTCATGAGCTATTAGAAGTGAGTTAGTAGTTTCGAATATTTGCAGATTTTTCAGGGATCTTTTGTTGATTTCTAATTTAATAATTTAAAAGAGAATATAATCTGCGGGACTTGAATCATCTCGAATTGCCTGAAATATGTTTTATGGCCAAGAATATGATCTCTTGTTAAATTTTCTGTGTGCACTTAAAAAAATTGTTTATTCTGCTGTTGTTTGGTGTAGCAGTCTATAACTAAAATTGGATCAAATTGTTTGATTATGTTGTCCAAGTCTTCAATATTTATACTTATTTTGTATCTTCTTGTTCTATCACTTGTAGAAACAGGTGTTGAAAGCACTAAATCTAATTATCTACTTTTAATTCTGTCATTTTTGGTTTATGTATTTTGTGTGCTTCATATATTTTAGGTGTTCATACATTTTTAATTGTTAAGTTATTGGAAATAGTATGATCCTTTGGAGTCCTAGTTTTTATGATTTGTTGCACAGGTCTGGAGTATTTCTCAGTCTAGGGCTAGTTGTTCCTCTCTCCTGTGAATTTTGGGTCTCCCCTTCTAGCTGTCGGGAAGAGGAACCATTCCCAGTGAGTGGTAGACACTGTTTCCTTGTATCTTTTTGGCTGGTTCTTTCCCAGGGAAGACCAAAGGTAATTTTCTTATATACATTTACTGATCAGTTCTTTGATAAGTATTTGGGGGGCCACCCTCTGCATGTCTCCAGGGTTCTCTCACTATGCAGTGCTCTCTGCTCTAGAATTGTCTCACAAACTCTTGCCATCTTGGTCTCCCCAGACCTTTATCTCTGTCCCCTCAGGTCAGGGAATTTGCAGGTGTGGTGGTTCCTGCACACAGGAAGTTTGTCTTTCTCCATGCTCTTACCCACATAGAGATAGACTCCTGTTCTCCTGCTCCTCGTGCCCAGTATAGACTATCTAAATGGGCAGGACAGGAGAGAGTATTTCAAGTGTTCTGTTTCAGCCTCAGTCTCAGGGCATGGGAACCTGGCTCATGGAGGGAGGCGTTTCTCAGTGATTCTTTCCTTCCTCCAAATGGTTGTCAAAATCTCCCTGGTATCCTACACAAGAGAGTGCCCTGCTCTTCCCACAGTAGTAAATCCCTAATGGTCTGGGAGCCATAGTGGGTTTTTCCCCCATTTATTGGGGGCAACAGGTTATTTTTTGTTCCATTCCCCAGTATTAATTCGCAGTATCACCTTGTGAATTAGGGTGATTAAGTGTGCTGCCCTTCCCCCAATGGCTTAAGATTTTTTGCTCCTAGGGGAAGATGGGGCGGGAGAAATCTAGGAGAGGCTTCATGCCTTTCCCACAGTCCTGGCTGACTCCTTGCCCCAGGCCTGCACTGCCAGCAGCAGCTTTCTCTGATCTCCCACCTGGACACTAATCTCTCTCATGAGCATGGTTTGGCTCCATGGAGAAAGACCTGCTAGTGCTGGGAACTCCACTTGTGCCTAGCTCTCAGGGTTCCATATTGGCATACCGGCCTACACGTGGACTTTAGAAATTCATTAAAAAGTTCAGTTGCATTCTTCTGTGGCACTGCACCCTGCTTTCCTTATATACTCTGCTGGTGATAAACCACTATTTGTATATCATTTCTCTTTGATGTGCCTGTCTTTCTTTAGATCATAGACTAGACAGTTACCTTGGGCCTTCAAACCTCTGATGGATTCATGTAAATTATTATTCTTTCCTCATGAAGAAAGTGGGAGTGATGCTTTTTAGATTTCTAGGTCTTTGCTGCAGTGTGTTCTTTGTGTGTCCTTGAAGAGTTTAGTGTGGAAATTCTGATTTCCCACAAAATTTTACACATTGTGTTTTAATATCTTTCAGTTTAAGTTTGAATTATACTTTGTGATTTCTCTTTTGATGTAAGATTTGAGAGATTTATTCATCTGCATTGTCTTGACCTCACCCTCATTTTTCAAGAGTATTTTCCCAGGAAATATAGTTCCGTGTTGGCACTTTGGTTTTTCTTTTAGTACCTTGAAAATGTCGCTTCTTTATATCAGACTCCCTCTTGTTTCTTGTAAATATAGGATGTAATTCATAGAATTTTTTCACTATGTATAATGTGTCTTTTTCCGTTTAGCAGCTTTTAATATTTTTTCTATGTCTGTTTTCAGCAATTTGACAGTAATGTGCCCAGTTAGTTGTGCTTTTCTTTGTTTTCTTTTTATCTCAATTTTAAAGACTATCTTGGAATTATAGGTTAATGTTTTTCACCAAATTTAGGAATTTTTGATCATTATTTCTTCGAATGGCTTTATCTGATCCTTTTCCTTTTCATTCTTCTTCTGGGACTGAAATTGCATATATGTTGCCAGTTGATGGAGTCTCTTTTCAGTAAGTCTCTATTCCTTTTTGGGAAAGCATTTTGGTTTCTATTTTCATACTAGGTAGTTTTTATTAATCTCTCTGAAAGTTCACTAACTTTATTTGATGACCTCAATCTGCTGTTCAATGCATCAGGCTTTTTATAATGTAATTTCAGATATTGTACTTTCCTGTTTTAAAATTTTTACTCAGTTATTTTTGTGGAGTTTCTGTTTCTCTACTTACAAGCTCCATTTGTTTTCTCTCTCTCTCTCTCTCTCTCTCTCTCTCTCTCTCTCTCTCTCTCTCTCTGTGTGTGTGTTTCTTTAAGACCTTTGACATATTCATAATAGTTGTTTTAAGTCTTTGGGCTGTTAATATAAAGCATTGAGTGATTCCAATGTCCATTTCTATGGACCACTTTATTTTTGGATATGGACCACATTTTTCTCCTTTGTTATGTGCCTGGTTATTTCTTATTGCATGCTTAATATTTCGTATGATTTGTTTTAAAGAGTCTGAGTTATCTTGTCTTCTTTTAAGAGATATTGAATTTTGTTCTTGTAAGCAGTTACTTCACTAATGGTTTAAAATGATCCTTTTGGGACTGGTCTTTAGACTTTCTTAGATACTAGGGTAACCTTCATTTTAGACAGGTTTTTACTCTTAAGAGTGATCATCCTATTGTCTTGTTTGAGCACCTGGATATGTAGTGAGGTCTTTCCACTCTGGCTGGCCTGAAACACCAGTGTCTCCCACTGTGCATGACCTCTAGCATTTCCCTTCTGTTCTCAATCCATAAAGCTACAGGCATAACCTGTACAGCCAATACAGCTTGGCCAAGTACCTGTGAGGAATTTTCACAGAGATTTCCATCCTTCCTCCCACTGTTCTGCTTTTCCTTTTCTAGTAACTGTCTCACGGGGTCCAGGTCTTTCGGAGCCCTAGTTATGGGTACTGTCCCTCAGTGCAATTGGTTCTCTCTCTCCTGTGTTCCAGCTCCATGTACAGCTCCAACTGGGCAGAAATCCAAAGAGTATGTGGGACTCACCTCATGGGTTTTCCTTCTGTGATAAATCATAGTCTTAATGCTTCTAATTTTTCTATGTCTGAAAATAGTTTCTTTATATATTAATATTTTGTAAAATAATTTACAGAGGCAGGGAAATTTTAGTACAGTTTTTCTATCAAGGCAGGGAGTTTTAGTACCATTTTAAAAATGTAAGTGAATATGTATTTATGTTTAAACTTCCTGTTTCTTAGCTATTCAAAGCAACAATGTTCAGATTATGTGGATTATCTTCAATCTGATATAAAAAATACAATTATATCTCATGAAGATGTTGCCCTAATAGTCTGTAGATACAGTTTTTATTCATTCATAGCCTTATAGACTACATTATATGGCTATTTTGTAGTCTATAAAACCAGTGCTCTATTGATGGACATTTGAATTGTGTCTGATATTTAGCACTTAAAAATAGTGTTATGAGGAATACTATCATGCATACATTTATTCCGTCTTTCGGCAGTTTATCTTTGGTGTAGATTCACAGAAGTGGGAGTGCTGAGCTGTATCAAGTTCTCCTCATTGCGTTACATGCCATTTTGCATTCCCACTAGTAATATTTAAGAGTTAAGCATACTTTTTGAAAAGCTCATTTTTATTTCAAAAGCGACAGTGAAAAGGCAAATAATAGTAAAATATAGATGGAATAAGAGGGCAATGCCTTGAAAAATCCTCTTTTTTTTAGAGGCATCAACATTCGTAATTAGCCATTGCCTTGTTAAAATACATTATGTTCAATCCATTGTTTTAAAATTGAATAAATGAACAATCCAGAAAGGATTGGAAATGCTTTCTAAAATCTTTGCCTGAGATCATGGATTTCTAGTATAACTAAAATTTATAAATAAAAGCTTATATAACCCTGTTATGTCTGCTTAACATTTTAAAGAATATTTAAATAGGCCAGAAAACAGGCACAGACAACAGATCCTCCATGCAAAGATGAGCCTGTATAAACAACATTTCATCCACGCGCCGCTTGGCGGTTGCACTGTCTGCACCGTCAGGTTTTTAGCGGCCCGGATTGCCCAGCCTGGCGCCCCTGCCTCCCTCCGTGCAGACGCCTGGCAGTCTGGGTGCAGCTCCTCCCACAGCCACTGCCCACTGCAGACGGAATGTCGATGGTCAAGAAAAGTGACAGATTGTTTAATGCTGGCGACGGGATAGCGCAGTGAGAAGTCTTACACAAACACAGCATCTACACTTTACATCTGAGCCTTAAAGCTGGTTCATTTCTGTCAGATGTTGGGGGCGGAGCAGTGTCTTAGTCCGTTCGGGCAGCTGTCACAAAAATACCATAAACGGGGGAATTTGTAAACAATAGAAATTTATTTCTCCCAGATCTAGAAGCTGGGAAGTTCGGAATGAAGGAGCCGCGTGTTTGGGTTCTGCCCAGGGCTCACTGCCCCAGAGACAACTGTCTTCTCTCTGTCACCTCGCCTGGTAGAAGGGGCGAGGGATCTCTCTGGGGTCTTTTGTTGTAGGCATTAATCTCATTTATGAGGGCTCTACACTCATGACTTAATCACATTTCATATCACTTCCTAATACCAGCATCTTGGGGGTTAGGATTTCAACATATGGATTTTGGAGGGACATAAACATGTAATCTATCCCAAGGAGGGGACAAGTTCGCTTTGTATTTTTTTAGAATAAAATCATGGGTATGTAAGTAGGCAGACATGCAGCTGTATCTCACATTCTCTCTATATCAAGATCAAATACTAATAATTGAGTGACTCGCTTAAAGCAAGGTAAGACTACACAATTCATCCATGTAACCAAAAATCACTTGTACCCCTAAATCTATTGAAACAAACAAATACATCATGTTGTATTCCATAAATATACAACACAAAGAGTGCAATGCGCACCATCCGAGAGATGGACATGCTTGAAACTGGGACTTGGGGGGAAGGGGGGGCAAGGGCAACATACGTAACCTAAACATCTGTACCCCTATAATAACAAACAATAAAAAAAAATTAAATAAATAAAAATAATTCTTACCCGTACCAAAAAAGCTAAATCAAAACATGTTTCTTTAAAAGAAAAAGAAAGAAAAAGTGAAGTAAGTTATTAGTGAACACATGTATCAGAATTTTAAGTATATCCTTCCTTTCATTCTAAATTAGACAATACATAATGAAGGTTTAAATATCAGTTCCTAAATTTTATTTATTCATTTATTTATTGCTATTTTTTATTTTAGAATATTATGGGGGTACAAACATTTTGGTGACATGAATTATTTTTATACAGTTTGAGTCAAAGTTATAAGTGTGTCCATCACCCAGATAGTGTGCATTGTACCCGTTAGGTGGGAATTTATCCATCCTCTCTTCCCCGCTCCTACCTGCTTGATTTCCATTGAATTTTACTACTGTATGTACACATGAGCGTTGATCATTTAGTTCTAATTTAATAGTACATGTGGTGTTTGTTTTTCCATTCTTGTGATACTTCACTTAAGAGAATGGTCTCTGGTTCCATCCAGGTTGTTACAAAAGGTATTAGTTCACCATTTTTTTATGGCTGAGTAATACTTCATGGTGTACATATACCACATTTTATCAATCCATTCATATATTGATGGGCACTTGGGTTGTTTCCACATCTTTGCAATTGTGAATTGTGCTGCTGTAAGCATTCAAGTGCAAGTGTCTTTTATATAAAATGTCTTTTATTCCTTTGGGTAAATACCCAGTAGTGGGGTTGCTGGATCAAATAATAGTTCTACTTTTATTGTTTTGAGATATCTCCCTACTACTTTCCGTAGAGGTCGAACTAGTTTGCAGTCCCACCAAAGGTATATATGTGTTCCTTTCCCTCTGCATCCATGCCAGTATCTGTTGTTTTGGGACTTTTTAATAAAAGCCATTATCACTGGGGTTAGGTGATAACTCATTGTGGTTTTGATTTGCATTTCCCTGATGATCAGAGAGCTCCTAAATTTTAAATGAAGTAGGAGAATGATTACTAGGACTTTCTTTTTCGAATATATTTATTTTGCCTTTAAGAATTATAAGAAATACAAAGAAAAGGAAATGTGACTGACAGATGTATGGTGATTCTGATAATTTATAAAAATATCAACTATTTGATTTCAAATTCATATATGACTTATTTATTTAACACTGAGTTTAAAATCCAGGAAATATAAAAATTACTTAAAGGTGAGATTTGTAAATGCTAATCCTCTACAAAGTGTATAATATGATTTGGTTTTTGTTTTCTCCTGCAGAAGACGCAATGGCTTATTGCACAAAATAAAATAGATGACATTCGACAGAAGATCCCACAGAGGGGCAATATTTAATTATTTATGTTTGTTAAATTTTTCATTTTTTTAATGTTCTTTAAATTAATAATACTGGAAACCAATTGGATTGAAAACAAATCAAAGCACAAACACTTTTTGAAAACAAACTATACACACAATAAGCTTTGGTTATCTTGAATCTGGAAACAGCTATGGAGAGTTTATGTGGCATGATGTTTTTTACTAGCTAGATACGCAATAAAATATCCACAGATACTAAGGGTCTTGTTACAGGTGAGGTGTCTAAAAGTGACCACAACATTAACTCGAGGGAGAAAATAAAATTTGCCACAAGTTTAGATTTGGTTTATTTTATTTTTATTTTGTTTGTTTTGTTTCATATTTTTATAGTTTTGAACTAAATCTAAGGATCTTTGGAGTATAAATATGTGCTGAGAAGTGCAACAATAAAAATACCTGCATCATTTATATATTTAATCAGAGTGACCTTTAGAATCAATAGTAAAAAAAAAAGGTCAGTAGCTCTTGTGAAATTACTCTTGTTTTAAACCTTTTATTTTAATATACTTCGCATTTACAGGAAAATTGTGAGATAGTCCCAAGAATTTTTACATATCCTTGACCCAGATCCCCCAAGTGTGAACATTTCATTACGTGTACTCCATTACTGTTTGTCTCTATCATCTAGAACTTCTCTATTTTTTTTAACCATCTGAGAATAAGTTTCAGTCTTTTCTTACCTTAAATATTTCAGTACGTGTTTCCTAAAAACAGAAATATCTTTTATAAAACAATACAATTATCAAAATGAGGAAACTAACATTAGTATAATAATGCTATTTACAGATGTGTAGACTTCATAGAATTTTATCCAGTTGAAAAATGAACATATGTACTCAAAGGCAAATTCACTTTTTTGGATTTCCTTTAATTAGCATTTATTTTAAGTTTTCTCTTTCAGTTTTAAGCATTCACAACAATTTTTTCCTGTTTAGTTATTTTGCTAACTGGAAAAATGATTGGAATAATACTAGTACATTTCTGCATGGCCTCTCCTAGTACATCACCAGCAAAAAGGTTAATGCTACCAATTCTGACTGGACTGAAACTTCCATCATTCCACATGCACTTTGTCCCCAGCTGACAGTATTTCTTTGTCATTTAGCATAACAGGCACACATACAAGATTTGGGGGCTACGAGGGCTCAGTGAATAGCCCTTTATTCCTGCCTGGATCCTGAATACATAGAGAGACACAAAGAGATGAAAGACAGACTGCAATGTGTCGGGTTTTTTAACTGATGAAGTTAAAATGGGAATATGGGTTTATGTCTATTGGTCACTAGACTTGCTAATAAACGCCCCAGAATTTGGAAATCCAAGTACACTAGTCACAGCAAAGTGGGACAACCACATGCCTTTCCATTTGGGGGAAGTTCTTCCAAAAAATATCACATGGTCTTTCAATACCTTGGACAAATCTAGAGAAAACATTTTAGAAATCATTTTTTAAAATTATAATTAATTGCTAGACTGAGTATGCAAGCAATCAAATGTCACATGTAACAATTCCGAGGAGACAAAAAAAAAAATCACTGGAATGGTAGACCAAAAACATGTAACCAACACAGAGAAAATACATAGGAAACCAGATATAGTCAAGAATCCAATTCTCGGATGTTTGACTGCTGACAGCTTTCAAGCCCCACTTCTCCCCGTTTCTCTTTTATCCCATAACTCATCATGCTGATTAGAAACTCTAAGAGTCCCTTTCCTTGATGTTGGAGGGAAACTATTAACACAGACAACACAAACTGTACTTCGGAGCCCTAACCTCAGGGCAACCCCCAACCACAAGAAAAACAGAACTGCTGGCACTAAGAGTGCTAAGACCACAGGTGCACTGTGGAAAGGAGCGTTCAAAAATGTTATTGGGAAAACTGTATATCCACATGCAAAAGAATGCAGTAGAACCCTCATCTTACATCATATACAAAAATTAGCTAAAAGGTATTAAAGACCTACATGTAAGTTTTAAACAGTAAAACTCTTAGAGGAAAACACAGGGGAAAAACTTTATGATGTTGAATTTGGCAATGATATTTTAGGTAATGATGCCAAAAGCAAAGACAACAAAAGCAAACATAGACAAATGGCACTACATCAAACTTAAAGACATCCTTGAATCAAAGGAAACAATCAACAGAATGAGAAAAGAACCCATAGAATGGAAGAAAGTATTTGCAAGTCATATGTCTGATAAGGGGTTAATTTCCAGAATATATAAAAAACTCTTACAATTCATCAACAAAAAAGCAAGTAACCAGATTCAAAAATGGGCATTTGCCCAAAGATGACATTCAAAAGGCCAACAATCACATGAAAAAAGGTTCAACATTACTAATCATTAGATAAATGAAAATCAAAAACTAAGAGATACCAACTCACACGCATTAGGATGACCACTATCAAACAAACAGAAAATAAGAAATGGTGACAAACATGGAGAAATTGGAACCCTTACACACTGTTTGTGGGAATGTAAAAGGATGCAGCCACTATGGAGAACAGCATGGAGTTTCATTAAAAAATAAAAATAGACTATCACATGACCCACCAATCTCACTGCTGGGTATATATCCAAAAGAATTGAAACTGAATTTCGAAGTGTTATTTGTGCACCCATGTTCATTATAGCATTATTCACAGTAGCCAAGAAAAAGATACTGTGCTAAGTGAAATAAAGCAGACTTGGAAGGACAGATACTGCGTGATTTCACTTGTACACGGTATGTAAGCTAATTGAACTTACAGAAGCAGAAGGTAGAATGACGGTTGCCAGGTGCTGGGTGGAGCAGGAAATGGGAAGTTGCTATTCACTGCATACAGTGAATCAGGTTTGCAGACAAAAAATGTTCTAGGGACCTTTTGCACAACAACATGAATATGGTAAATACAACAGAACTTTTCACCACAATTAAAACAACAGCAATAACTTTGGTTTCAGCATGTAATTTAATATACTATTTCCCTGGGTCCTGGAATGCTGTGGTCTGCACAGGTGGCTAGTGTGCCCCGGTTTATGTTGGGTGGATCATCTTCATAATTATTATCTCACCTGGAGGAATTTCACTGTGATCTACCAGATACCAAGAACTATTTTAGGTTCAGGAGTTGCAGTGCTAAACCAGGCAATTCTCTAAGTACGTTAATATGAAGAATAGACTACCTGTCAAATCTATTACACCACACTTAGAATTCATCTTACTCGGCGTGTTTGACAATCTTAGTCACCCAGAGCTTTAAAGATCCCACTTCTTCTAGATTGTTTCCTTAATATTTTGAAATCTCTTCTGTAATCCTTTTACATGCACCAATGCAAATTGAAGAAATTACGTATACCATTAGAGGCTTTAGATGCTAAAAAAAACATTTTGTTACCAAAATTGTAAATAGAAAGTGTTAGATAAAATATAAAATTAAATTTAAAAAAACCTTTCCTCTAGGTAGTTAATGTTCACCAAAAAGGACACTCATCATTCCCCAAGTAACATCCATGTTCTTGAATTTTGAAGACTTTTAAAAAGGAATGAGACCAAACTCTCTTTACATTCTTTTCTTCATTTCTGCTCAGATACATCTTTAATGTCAGAACAAAATCCTTGTCTTTAAAATGTTACATTATTGTGGGAGAGAGAGACAATAAACAAATAAATTGAAAAGTTAATTTCACTACGTAAAAAATGTATAAAGAAATAAAATCATGTGGCTATTTTAGATCACATTGAAGAATTCCTCTCCAAAGACAGATTTATGTTAAAAGCACATGAAATAAAAAGCCATTAACTGGAAAAAAAAAAAAACTTTGGAAACTACTTTAAAATAAATGTATATTTTAATTATATTTTGAAAATATTGTAATTTTTTTCTAGTTCATTTTCTGTATTTTCCAAATTTTGTTTAACAAATCTATATTATCCCCTATAATGTAGAATTGTATATTTAGGGAAATGTGTTAAAACAATATAACTAAACTGACACTATTTTTAACCAATACACTTCCTTAATGAGCTTTGAAATTAATGATGCTTTACTGTCAGAAGGCCTCATTAAATGATGCTTATCCATGCCATTTGTATATGAAATGTGATTTCATTTTCACAAGAAAATATAAAAATTTGATTTTTTTGAAACTGCTATTACAAGAAGCATTTACCTGCGGATACATTTGGCTCTTCCAACAGGAAGTTCCTGCTGGAAAAGGGGAACAAAGCAGGCCTTCCTGCCGGGTCACTGTTACCCCTGCCTACGGGAAATCTTCCATAATCCGATTCTTCCATGCAGTGCAAAGTGTACCTTGAAATACTGCTTTATTTTATGCCTTTATCTTTACTAAAGTAAAATATGCTTTTAAGTTAATGAACTAAAAACATTCTAGGGACACGGAGAGCGACCCGCTTGCACTGGTTGAATGCAGCTGTGTGCCAACAGTGGGGCCATGTTATTCATATGAAAATGTTTCCTCTTGGAGGTTTCTGGGGACTCTTACTTCAAGATTCACTTTTTAAAGTTTGTATAGTACTATATAAAAATTTGTTAGCAAAAATATTTGGATTTTAAATGTATTCAAACTGTGGATAAAAACAGAAGCTTATTTATCATATAAGTTCTGCTTATAATGAGTTATATATCTGCTATTTTATTGCAGTTCTCTGAAATTCTAGGTAGTTATTAATAGATGAATAGTAATTAATAGATCAGTCAAATTGACTCACATTATGTACCAGCAAAGATAATATTTAAATTACATATTGACACAAGAAATTAAAGTAGTATTTTATACTTGATGAGAAATATTGGACAGTTTTCTCAACTGAAAAAAAGATAAGTGACAGTAGATAATTAATTCAGATATTCATTCATTTATTGACTTTTAGTTGACTCAACAAACATTAATTGTTGAATTATTTTAATTTTCAAAAAGAATCTTACTTCTCATTGAGAATCTTAATGGGAATCCATAGCCAGGAATTTTTCAGCATAAATGCTTTTCATACATACTGTTCTTAACTTGCAGAACCAATTTATAGAATTCAAAAAACAAATATACACCAGTATGTCATATAACTGACCTTGTAGCACTAGTTTGTGCAGAGAAAAGGAGCTCTCTTTCCATGGATTCAGTATGACTAAGAGAAGGATACACATGGCAAAACATGAAACCATACTTTCCCCTCATAAACTGCAATACAGATTTCATGATTGAAGATTAGTGAAGTCACTTTGATATTACTGGATATCCAAAGTGTTGCTGTCACAGCCACTTAAGGAAACTGTGTGAAGCTAGAACTGTCTCTGGTGTTGAAAATTATTTTCATTACTTTCATATATAAAACTATATTGAAGGATATTGTCATATATTCATTTTTATTCATGAAGCCACAAATGTTTGTAAAGAGCCTACTATGCAAAATTACTGTGTAAATATCATGGTTTAAATTTGAGCAAAGCAGATACGGTGTAGCCAGTGAAGATCAACTTGTTCACTTGACACCCTGAATTTCTTTTGGAGTACACCTCTCCTTCCATCTCAGCCCATATATTGTGCGCAGTGGTGTGTGTGGGAAGAGGCACATGCTATTCCCTGGGGTTGCAAATCGTACATCACATATGGATGCCATACACTGGGGAGGTATTTGGTGGGTGGTGGGCTGATCGTGAGTGGCAATGTTGCTGTTTCTGAAGTGTCTTGTTAACTGAAGGGGAGTGATGGGTGATCATTGCATGGACAGTCACAATGTGGATATGGGTGACAGGTGGCAGTCTTATCCTGTGTGCAAATAATTTACTGTATTGGAGCTCAGTCACAATTATGCAACAAAAAGAAATGTTTAAGAAAGCATTATACTAATGAAAGCCAAAGCTGGTTTTAGAAAACCGTGGTGTGGAGATTAGAAATTTGGGGGCAACAGCTCTTAACCTTGGCAGATGGTGCTAGACCCCAGGAGCTCATGGTGGCTGGAGACCTGGGTGGTGGAGGTACAGTGTTTGGAAAACACATGAATGACCGAGGCTTATTCTTCGAAGCAGGCAGCAACATGCAAGAGCTTGTCTATGTCGTTGCTGGAGGAGGTACTGATTCCATAATTTAAAAAGTCCTACTTTTATCTTGCAGTATAAGTTGGCATTAAGACCTCAAAATAGGAGAAAAGTTGGGCTTGTGTTAAAGACCACCTTCTGCACACAACCTTGTATAGCTTCAGCAAGATACTTTTTGTCCAAACGTGTTACAAAGATAGGCGAAAACTTTTACCCCTAAGGTGGACTCTGGGCAGCTGACCCCACTTCTCTGTCCTCACTTTGTCTTCCCTCCAGAGTGTAATGGGCTTTTATTAACTTTTTGGCTGGTTTTCCTTTATTCACACTCTGCCACATTCTTTTGCCATCTTCTCCATAACTGCAGTTTCTGATTCCTCCAACGGCAAAGCAAATGGAAGTATACCTTTGTTCTCTGCACCTGTGCTCACGATTTCTCTCAGTTTTACTCTGATATATTTCAAAGCCGATCACAATGGTCAGATAAGTTCTTAATACACATAAGATTACTTTGAAACCATCAAATCCCTGTCTTCCATGAATATTATAAGATAATCATGCAGCAAATGCCCTGAGGGCCGGTACACATGCGTGCACTTTATCTGGAAGGACCGATATGACTAGAGACCCACCTGCATCCACCTGGTCTCACCACTTTGTATTTTACTCTATTAGGTTGGTGCAAAAGTAATTGCGGTTTTAACATTGTTGAAATTTGCCATTTGATATTGGAATACATTCTCAAATAAATGTGGTTATGTTATACATCATTTTAATGTGCATTTCTTGCTTTATGTTTTTTTGCTAATGACTTATTACTTTCTGTTTATTTTATATTTATTTTAGACTATGGAAATAATGTTAGGCAAAAAGCAAACTCCAGTGATTTTCTTATTCAAGTTCAAAATGGGTTGTAAAGCAGCAGAGACAACTCGTAACATCATCAAAGCATTTGGCTCAGGAACTGCTAATGAACGTACAGTGCAGTGGTGGTTCATGAAGTTTTGCAAAGGAGATCAGAGCCTTGAAGATGAGGAGCGCAGTAGCTGGCCATCGGAGGTTGCCAATGACCAACTGAGAGCAATCATTGAAGCTGATCCTCTTACAACTACACGAGAAGTTGCTGAAGAACTTAACATCGACCATTCTACAGTTGTTTGGCATTTGAAACAAATTGGAAAGGTGAAAAAGCTTAATAAGTGGGCGCCTCATGAGCTTACCGAAAATAAAAAAAAAAAAATTGTAATTTTGAAATGCGTCTTCTCTTATTGTACGCAACAACAGCAATGAACCATTTATCCATCAGATTGTGACCTGAGACGAAAAGTGGATTTTATACAACAACTGGAGATGACCAGCCCAGTGGTTGAACTAAGAAGCGCCAAAGCACTTTCCAAAGACAAACTTGCACCAAAAAAAGATCATGGTCACTGTTGATGGTCTGCTGCCAGTCTGATCCACTACAGCTTTCTGAATCCCTGTGAAACCGTCACATCTGAGAAGTCTGCTCAGCAAGTCGATGAATGCACTGAAAACTGCAATGCCTGCAACCGGCATTGGTCAACAGAAAGGGCCCACGTCTTCTCCATGACAACGCCTGACTGTACTTTGCACAACCAACGCTTCAAAAGTTGAACAAATTGGGCTACAAAGTTTTGCCTCCTCCGCCATATTCACCTGATCTCTCGCCAACTGACAACCGCTTCTTCAAGCGTCTTGATAATGTTTCGCAGGGAAAACGCTTCCACAACCAGCAGGATGTAGAAAATTCTTAGCAAGAGTTCATGGAATCCTGAAGCACAGATTTTTATGCTACAGGAATAAACAAAGTTATTTCTCGTTGGCAAAATGGGTTGATTGTAACGGTTCCTATTTTGATTAATAAAGACATGTTTGAGCCTAGTTATAATGATTTAAAATTCATGGTCCGAAACCGCAATTACTTTTGCACCAACCTAAATCGTTTGTATTGTCAATTTATCTTCAGTGTCTTCAGAATGATATTATCAATTATATAATTGTTAAATTCTTTATCTTATAGAGGAGCCCAGCCATGTACAAATGTTGGATAATATAATGATCCAAAATAACCGGCTCGATATGTTTGCTCACTACCTATCGGATGAGACAAATCTAGTTCTTTTAGGGATATATGAAGAAGCAAGCGGATTTGTAAATGAATAATTGGACAAGCAATTGCCACAGAGTCATTAGTTAGTTTTGATTTGTGCTTATCTACCCATAATGCAAGTTGAAATTGGGTTGTAAAAGTCAAATTTCAATACAATTGGACAATTTTATATACAGTGTATAAACACCTAAAAGGCACACATGAAGTCGGGTGATGGAAATTGAACTTCCTTATAAATACCACTGTTGTGCCAGTGATGGCTCTCACATGGCTTTGAATCCAACTCCTTCACTTTTCATTACTGATTCTTCAGTTTTTATATTTTTCTTTAAATTATTTTCTAAAGAAAAGAAGTCTGTGTAAGTTTCCTAAGGATGCCATAACGACGTACCTCACACTTAGTGGCTAAAACAACAGAAATTTATTTTTTCACATTTCTGTAGGCTAACAGTCTGAAATCGAGGCATGGGCAGAGTCGATTTCTTTGAAGCCTCTTCCTGGCTCATAGGCGGCCATTTTACCCGAGTCCTCAAGTCGTCTTTCCTCTGTAAATGTTAATGTCCTAATGTTCTCTTCTTACAGGGACACCATTCATATTGGATTAGAACTCATCCTAATGAGCTCATTTTAACTTAATTACCTTTTTAAAGACCGTATCTCCAAATATAGTCACATTCTAAAGTATAGGGGGTTAGACTTCAATATATGAATTTTGGAGGAAAAAATTCAGCCCACAAGGTGACATATACAAATTTTAAACTAAAATTAAAAATGCATGAATTATAAATGCACATATGTAACAAGATCATATGTAAAATATATATATGTATATATATATATAGTGCACATGCACAAGGACTGAACTGAAATGAGTTAGGTAAAGAGCAATTGCTGAACTGAAAATGTCACAGAATAATGCAAACTTAGCTAGAAGGTAGTATATACAATTTTCAACCTACTATGCAAATGTGTTATAAATGGCTAGATATTTACTTTATTCTAATTGATCATATTCTACTTATGTATTTAAAGTCTGATAAAGAAAAAATTGAACAGCTATAGCTATGACACACTCTAATAGTGAATTTATCATCGAGAATTGGATCAATATTTCTCTCAGGACAAACTTGATGACTGAGGCTTAAACTCTGCAATGTTAATAATGTCTTTTTCAAAATGATATGTTCTTTATAATATCATGTAAAAGGAATCTTGACAACTACCCTAGTGCTTTCTCCTTTAAGCCAGTTGTGTGTCTTTAAAACTTGTCAAATTCCAAGTGAGATTATCTTTACAAATAGCTATGGCTTTTAATATATGAACTTTATCTTGGTGCTAATTCGATATAGTCTAAAGTCTGTATAGAAATGCACCATAAATGTTAAAGGATTTCTTGTTCCTTTTAAAGTTAAATTGTCTCAAATTAAAAAGAATGATCAGTGTTCCCTGTGAGGGAGTGAAGGAATGGGTATTCTCTTCTACGGTGGAAGAAAGGGTACATTGCTAGAATCTCTGTGCTCTCTGTAAGGAAATTTGCTAATATTAGGAAAAGCTTTAAAAATGTGCATATGTAAATCAAGGAATTCCATAGCCAGGTGCAGTAGCTCATGCCTGTAATCCCAGCACTTTATAAGTCTGAGTCAGTAGGATCGCTTGAGACCAGCAGTTGGAGACTAGCCTGGTCAATATAATGAGACCCCCCATCTCTATAAAAAAATTTTGGCCTGGTGGTGCTTACCTTTAGCCACAGCCACTTGGGAGGCTGAGGTAGGAGGATTATTTGATCCCAGGAGTCTGAGGTTGCAGTGAGCTGTGATCGTGCCATTGCACCCCTGCCTAGGCAACAGAGCAAGACCCTGTCCCCCCCCCCAAAAAAAAAAAAAAAATTCCAGTTTAAGAATTATCCTCCAGAAATCTCATGCAAGTGTGCTCATGGATAGATAGATAGAGAAGAAAGGAGAAATGTTTATCACAGTACTATTTTTAGAGTGTAAATTTAAAACAATTCAATTTCCAAAGTAGAAGACTGGTTAAGTAAACAACTACATACAATAAATATCTCTATGTTACAGATTACCTTGTAGTTATTAAAATGAAAATATGTACATATTTATAGAATATCTTAAGATGTTTTTATTTAGTATTGAAATCAAATTGAAACAGGCTAAAATCATAACATTTCTTTATATTCTCATACTATATAGTCTAATTTTATACATAATACATATACACATGAATATGTGTGTAATGCATTTATATAATTATGCAAGTTTGTATATATGTCTATTTATCAAGATGGTGAAAAAGGGAGAAATATAGGTTCTCTTGAGGAAAGGATTATTTATAATTTTTCAAAGTATTTCTTATTTGTGGTCCATTTGTTTTATAAAGTGTGTGTGCACTCGTGTGTGTGTGTGTCTGTGTGTCTGTGTGGTGCAATTATAGCTTTGTAATCTTCTATTGCAAATGTACATGTCTAAAGAAATAAGTTAAAATGAATTAAAAATATTTATTTACATTTGTGACTGCTGGAGAAAGGAGACTTATTATAGGAGTATTGATTTTCCAGTGAGCTGAGTCAGTGTTCACAATCCTCATCACAGTGCTGCAGTTCCAAGTGGGCTGCTGCCTCTCATCAGCTCCTTGGTCACTCTCAGGGTCCGCTATGCACGTCAGGGACTGTCACGAGCTGGTCCTCACACAGGTTGGCATTTCACATGTGCCACTTTCCCCCTATGGCAGCCTTTCTTGCCTTTCCGTGAAACTAAGTTCCACTATTTTTTTCTTTCAAATTATATGTCCTATCATTAATGATCATCTTACTGATTTTTAAATTTAAATTGGATTTCATAGTGATGATCCTATTTTGTGAATGTGTATTTATTGTGTGATTAATTTGTTAAATAGCTGGTACACCTACTGGGCTATAAACTCAAAGAGGGTATGGATATGTCTAATTTATTCATTGCTGCATATTCAGCGCCAAATTCCATCTGGCATATAGTAAGCAGTAAACATGCATTTTCTGGGGGAAACAATGAATAAAATAATTCTCTTAACTTCATGTTTGAACTTGGCTTCAGACTCTGATATATAACACAGAGAACTACTTGATGTTCATATCCATTCATCTTGATCATTTAGCTAAATAAGACACCAAATTGTTTCTAAAATTTATGTTTTTCTAAAAATGGAATCTATCCCCAAAATATGAAAAGTTATTCTTAATTGGAATAATTACATAATTTTCCATAGACTCTGAATGTAATTTACAAAAGGAAGGTTCAAACATGTTTGGGAATATGCAGCTTTGTTTGAGGAAGGGAATCATATTGCATGTTTTCTAATGTGACCATATTGAAGGACCAAGTACTAATTTGTATACCACATTCTAGAATATTTGCATTCCTTTCAACTTTTATATATGTAACTTTGGTAAGAATATATAGCCTATTAATACTTCTATTTCACATTCTGAGAAAAGATACCATCTAACTCAACATATAATGTGAACTTATGGTTTACTATTATTTGAAGGCTGTTTATTTTTAACTGTATAATATCCTTTTAGTTTTTTTATGTAAACAATCATTTCTTAAGAAAATCTTTAAAATTGAGAGAAAAACTTATGCATAATTGCTACCATTATTCAAATCCTTACTGAATAGTTTTGTTGTAATGTTACTATTATTATCTGTTGCAATTTAATATCTCTAGTCTCTACAGTTAGAAATATATGCCAAAGAATAATACTATGAAAAAGAAAATAAGTACTTTATGTGGTCTTACTTGAACTAAGCCATAAATATATTATTTTAAATTTCCCAGAAAGTGAGTAAATTTTATCATTTCAAATTCCCTTTGAAGATAGTCAACTTAGTTCCATTATTTCTAGAATATGATTCTGTTAAGATAAACATTTATATAAATTTATGTTGGTGAATATGTTCTATAATAAGCAAAGTATTAAAGATTTCCATAGTGCATCATGACTGCTTACATTATTTGAGAATAAAAGTTAATTCAGTATGTGAGACTTTCTTCATATGATGATTTTATCAAAGCCTGAAAAATATTAAAGAACACATGTCTAACAAATTGTATTTACGTTATCACATAGAGTATGACCTGTTTTCTTTTTGAGTGACATATTTGCATTTCCCAAGTAAATTTCAATTCAAATGGTACTGGAGCAATTGAACATCTATTGACAAACCAAAACAAAAACACTAAAAAATTCTCAATCTAATTTGTACACCTTGCACAAAAATTAACTCAAAATAAATCACACATTTGATTATAAAATGTAAAACTCTACAACTATTAGATAATACAGGAGACAGTCTTCAGAACCTTGTGTCTGGTGAAGAGTTTTTAAACATAACACAAAAAACACAAGCTCTAAGAGAAAAAAATTGGATAAATTGGACTGTATAAAAATTAAAAATTTTTGCTTTGAAAAATATCCTAAAAAGATGAAAATTTGGGATAAATATTGAGTTAAAATATTTGCTATCCACATGTCTGGCAAAGGACAACTATCTAGAATACGTGAAGAGTTCTCAAAACTCAACATTGAGAAAATAAACAACCTCACTACAAAATGGGCAAAAGTCATAAACCAAGAAAGATATACAGATGGAAAATAAGCACATGAAAAGATGCTCAAAATCATCAGCCATAAGAGAAATACAAATTAACAGCACAAGATACCGATACATACCTATGAGAGCAGCTGAAATTAAAAAAAAATAGTGCCAACACCAAATGGTAGCTAGATACAGAGAAACTTATCTCTCATGCATTGCTGGTGGAAATGTAAAATGTTAAAACCAGACTGGAGGATAATTTGGTAGTTTCTTTTTATATATACATACATAATTTTTATTTCAAAATATCAGGGGGTATAATTGTTCTTGTTACGTGGATGAATTATATACTGCTGAAGTCAGGCCTTTTAGTGTGCCTGTCACCAGACTAGTGTACATTGTCCCTAATGGCTAAGTTTTTATCCCCACTCCTCCCAAACTTCCCCCTTTTAAGTTTCCAATGTCCATTTTTATACCATTTTATAACCCTGTGTACCCATTGTGTAGTTCCAACGTACTAGTGAGAACATGTGGTATCTGTCTTTCCATTCCTGAGATACTTCACTTAGGATGATGGTCTCCTGATCCATCCATGTTGCTGAAAATAACATTATTTCATCTCTTTTTATGCCTGAGTGGTATATGTAGACCACATTTTCTTTATCCCCTTATCAGTTGATGGACACTCAGGTTGATTCCACATCTTTGCAATTGTGAATCATGCTGTGATAAACATTCGGGTGCAGGTGTCTTTTTGATATAATGACGTCTTTTCCTTTGGGTAGATACCCAATGGTGGGATTGCTGGATCAAATGGTAGGTCTACTTTTAATTCTTTTTTTTTTTTTTTCAAAAGTGGCTCCTTATTGATATTTTTCACTTGATTTTATCTTAAATGTATAAAACCCAGTTCCCTAACATCTACAGTTATCATAATCTGTCATTTTTAACTTAAAAGAGAGCATATATAAGTAATATATTTAAATGAAAAAATGTTCAAATATTGTAGTTGGTCTCCCTATAGCATCATTGTGCCTTTATATGCATTTAGAAAATGTGTTTTTAATTTTTTTGTATTTATACAAGTCAAAGTTTTATTTTTTTAATTTCAAAATATTAAGGGGGCGCAAATGCTTTCAGTTACATAAGCTTTTGTAATGCTTGAGTCACAGCTATAAGTTTGCTTATCCTCCAAATACTGTTCATTGTACCCATTAGGTAGGTTTTCACCCATCCTTTCCTCCCCACTTCCCCCTGCTCGATTTCCGCTGAGTTTTACTTCCCTCTGTGCACGTGTGTGCTCATCGGTTAGTTCCAATTTAATAGGGAGTACATGTGGTGTTTGTTTTTCCATTCTTTAGGTACTTCACTTAGGATAATGATCTCCAGTTCATCCAAATTGTTTCAAAAGGCATTTAATTCATCCTTTTTAAGGCTGAGTAGTACTCCATAGTATACATATACCACATTTTGTTAATCCACTAATGAATTAACGAGCACTTGGGTTGATTCCACATCTTTGCAATTATAAATTGCGCTGCAATAAACATTTGGGTGTAGGCGTCTTTTTGATAAAATTACATCTTTTTCTTTGGGTAGATACCCAGTAGTAGGATTGCTGGATCGAATGGTAGGTCGGCTTTTAGTTCTTTGAAGAATCTCCATACTGTTTCGATAGGAGTCGCACCAATTTACATTCCCACCAATAGTGTATAAGCATTCCCTTTTCACTGTGTCCATGCAAAATCTATTGTGTTTGTGTATGTATTTTTTAATAATGGCCATTCTCATAGGGTAAGATGGTGTCTTAGTATGGTTTTAATTTGCATTTCCTTGATGATAAGTGATGTTGAGCATTTTTTTCTTATGTCTGTTGGCCATTTGTGTATCTTCTTTGGAAAAACCTTTGTTCATGTCCTTTGCCCACTATTTGATGAGGTTATTTGTCTTTTACTGCAGGTTTGTTTGAGATCTTTGTAGATTCTAGATATTAGCCCTTTGTCAGATATATAGTTAGTGGATTTTTTCTTCCTTTCTGTATGTTGTCTATTTACTCTGTTGATTATTTCCTTTGCTGTGCAGAAGCTTTTTAATTTAATGAGATCCAAAATCTACTCTTACCATAAGACCTGGAAATCACACTCTTGGGTATTATCTCAGTGATATGAAAACCTATGTCCACACAGAAACCACACAATTGTTCATATCAGCTTTGTTTGTAATAGCCAATAGTGGAAACACCCAAAATTTCTCTAATAAGTGAACAAACATGCTGTGGAATATCTATACCATGGGACACTACTCAGTAATGAAAAGTATCAAGCTGTCAATATATAAAACTTGAATGAATCTCAAGGGCAGTTATGCTGAGAGAAAAAAGTCAACATCCCAAGGTTTGATTCTATTTCTGTAAATAAACATATATGTATGATATGTATGATTCTACTTATACAACATTCTTGAAATGATAAAATTATGGAGACAGAGAACAGATCAGTTGTTGCCGGTGTAACCTGTTCTATGAACAAGTTTCAATGACATGTATATTTTTTATAGTCCTCCCCTTCTCGTTTTTTGGATTCTCTGGCCAGTAGGGCTTGACAGCCAGAACCATGTGACATTTAACTAACTACATGACTGTTTGAGTTGTTTCCCAGAAATGGTGGAATTTCTGCAAGACAAAGGAGTTGAGATTCTGAAATCCCCTGTGCAGACTTCCTGATACTCCGCCATCTCTTGCTAAATTGCCCCAGTGCACATAGCCCCTCATTAAAATCCCCTACTCTCCCTTAGAGGGGAGACAGATTTGTGGCTGCCCTGCCCATTCTCCCAGCTGATGAAAGTAGTAATAAAACCCTTTCTTCCCTGGCAATACTCATGGCCTCAGTAATTGCTGTGGTATGCAGCCAGTAACCAGACCTAGGCCGACCCTCCAGGGTTGGTAACACCAATGGTCAAGGCTTTAGGGTGAAAGGAAGAGTTGGGTGTGACTGTAAATGGGTCACATGAGGGAAACCTTTGTGCTGGTGGTAAGTCTGGGTCTTTACTGCATTGGTGTTTATACACATCCACACAAGTGATAAAACTTGAAACTGAACACAGACATGATACCAATTTAAAATTCCTGGTCCTGATAGAATTATGGATGATGTAACCATAATGGGGACCTGAGAAAAAGTATATGAGAACTCTTTGTACCATCTTTGCAGCTTCCTAGGAATTGGTAATAATTTAAAAAAAAAAAATGTAAAGTCAAATATATTGAATTTTGGGTCCAATATTTTGGTTTTCTTTAAACCCATTTTCCTTCAATGTTGTCCAAGATTTTCTACCATCTTAATTCCTTCTGGCTGCAATTTGTTTTTCTCACTGGCATTTTATTTCTAAAACATCAGTATCAGATTTTTTTCTGCATTAGTGGTTATCAAATATGACTGCATCACGGCAAATTCCGAGGGAAGACTTGATTACACTCCTCCTCCCAGGTCCACTCTCAGATGCAGCTTCCTGGACACTCTTGGTTCTCCCCATCAAAGTCTTATTAGATGTGCATGGTGGCTGCCTTCCTAGCCAGGGTCAAGCAGTCATATCCTGTGTGAGGATAATGTTTGTCACTGCGATTGGGAGACCTCTGACCCTTGATGGATCAGTGATGGGGCTGCTAAATGTCCTGCACTTAAAATTGCTGGCCTTCACTTAATTCAACACAACGACAAGGTCACACAACAAAAATTATGATGCGTAAAATGTATCAGTGGACTAGAGAACAATCTGCTCACTATTTTCACCAGTCTGAACACAGAATCTATGCCTTGCCTCTGAGATTCTTTCCAGCATTCTGGGATTGTTACAGCTTTGTGGATCTACCTCATCCTCTTGAAATAATGCCACCCACATTTATCATCCTGATTCCCACCATATTTCGTATTGATTTTTAAGGAGTGAGATAATTCAGTAACATCATGTTCCTTTCTAAGCTTTTTCCCTGCTACAATTCTTCCTTCGCAGCAGTGTTTTGATTAAGGTGTAGGAGGGAATGCTCTTACAATTTACACTTCAATTCTCAGGTACCTGAAAAATAAAGTATTCATATTGTGCTTTTCATTTTTAGCCAGCAGAGTTTATAATCTGGCCTTTTATCTAATTAACTATGTATAACTGTCAGAAGCCAAGCATTAAAATGCTTCATTAAAAAGCATTCACATTGCTAGTCTCATTTTATTAATGGGAACTCTCCATTTTGCAGCTACAACGTACATACAAAAAGTGTTAACAATAAAATGATTAAAAACTGTTCCTTGGTGGTTTACTTTTGGTAATTTAAATTTGCACAATTCTAAGTTCACATAATTGAAAAGTCATGTGTGACAATATTAGCACATGTTGCTTTTTCTTATTCTCTTAAAGGGGCTGGGTAATATATTTTTATACCTTAAATAATGCAGAGCATAGTGCTATGCACTGTGAGTACTGTTTTCACTTACTTGCTGATTCTCCAAGGCAGCAAAACAGCCATGATTTCCCTCCCTCCCCACCCACCTCCCCTACTCAAAAGGTAAGAAGTTTCAGAGAGAGAAGAGGAATAGGCTTTGAGATTAATTGCATAACAGGGTGACTACAGTAAATAGTAATGTATCATATATTTCAAAATAACTAAGAGAGTAAATTTCGAATGTCTCACCATAAAAAATGATAGCTAAGCAAAGTGATGGATATGTTGATTACCTGGATTTAATCATGTCCCATTGTATACATATATCAAGACATCATAGTTTGATTTTTTTTGCCACCAAAATGTATACAACTATGATTGTCAATTCAAGAAAAGCAGTGATTTAATCAACATTTCCTGAGAAGATGCATATTGATGTGTACTGAACAGCCCTCAGTAATGAAGAAATATGTTACCTGTCTTTCTTGTCCCTCCTTCCCCTGGCGCACATTCCATACACTTTCTAAATGTGCCCTGTAATAGCTCCCTGCCCAAAGGAAGGGATCTCCCAAATGTTTTCCCTATGATGGACTCCTGTGGTTGGGGGGATGTGGGTAAAAATATAATAGAACCTGAGAAACAGAGCTTATTTAAATATTGTCAACTTTGTTACCACCCCCAGTTTATCCGTATGTAAAAAGGATGGCATTTTTAAATATCAGATAGAAAATTTAAAGAAAATTATAAAGAAGATTGGTGTAAAGATCCATTGCCTTATTTGGGAACACCTTAAATACTTGAAGTAAATTCTGTATGCGGTATAGGCTCCAGACCTAAAGAGTATACTCCCACCTAAACTTTTGTAATATTATCCTGCAATAACTAAAGAAGAAAATCACAAAAATATTTCCTTCACTGATTTGTCAGAGAACATTCAAAATGCCTAACAGCCTGCCTTTTATGCAGCTAAAAAAGAGAACAACACTATATTTAGAGGGTAGTAATTTTCAATGTGGAGCGAACTGTCAGATATATTTATTCTTGTTCTAAATAGCGCTCCAGGTTTCTGTGAGAGCAAATAAGCTGTAGTCACTGAGCACAAGCCCCTTCTGAGCTAGCACCAGCCCCAGTGAGCAATTCCAATGCTGAATTTAGGGAAGGTCACCAATTTTGAATACATTCATTTTCTCCAAGATATTTTATGAACTATAATGCACACTGCTTCCTTTTGTTGGACAGTAAGCCTTTGAAAACTTCATGAAAATGTCTAGCTTATAAGAAAGTCTGTATAAATCATAAAGAATACGCTATGTATTCTCTAATTTACATTTAAAATACTTCTGTGTTAGATGGTATAATGTTATGAATTTGTCAATTAACTGGTTTCAGGTTAAAATAACTCAATTCTTCTATTCCACAATCCACAGTAGAGAGGTCAGCTGGTACTACACAAGATTGTGCATATTTTAGAGAATTCTAGTAAAGAAGGTACCAATGAACACTTGATACTTTGCTAAACCACAAACCGAACGTCAGATGTGGATCTTCACCAGTAAAATCAGTGGCTTGCTCAGTATCATGACGTGCCAGAAATGAGCTTTCATTGCTCAGGTCAGTGGTAGAAGTTCAAGGCTTAAGGACTCTGGAAACACATTCTAGTTCTACATGATCGATGACAAAAATAAAGCAGAGGTAACAGTGCATACGTGCAACTATGCACTTGGCAAAACCTGTAGAAATTTACAGCATAAAGAGTGAAACTTAATGTATGAAAATTTTAAAAAAAGTTATTTGTACTGTTGAGGAATGCCGGGAGGGAATGCAGAATGTCACAAAAGGAGCGAATTGTATTACAATGTGTGACACAATCTCACCAAAGGTGGTGGGGGAAAGATACTGACCTGACGAACTTCGGACAAGAGCAGTCTATAAACTATAGGCAAAAAAACAAAACAAAAAACCCCCACAAAACCCAAAAACTATCCATAACCACTGCACTATAGTTAATAAAGTTGTTTCCCATGGGGTTGGGAGTTAACTATTCCAATACCACTACACAGTTACGCATTACTTAATGACAAGAATACACACTGAGAAATGTGTCATTAAGCGATTTCATCCCTTTGTGAGCATCACAGAGTGTGCTCGCCCAAACCTAGATGGTGGAGCTTACTGCACACCTGGGCTACACACCTGCACAGCACGTGACTGCACTGCATACTGTAGGCAACTGGAACACAATGGTGAGTATTTGTGTATTTAAACATATAAAATGTACAATAAAAATATGGCATTATAACTCCACGGGACCAGCAGTATACACGTGGCCCATCGTTGGTGGCGCATGACTGTACATGTATGCTGGAATGTAGCAATGAAATGAAGGGATGGCAGATGGTGGGAGGCAGGTTTTTCACTGTTGGAGTGGGAGGTCATAGACAAGCAAGGGATGGGGACTGGAATTGCCTGGGCAGCATAAGACTGGTCCTGGATTTATCAACAAGAACTCATGTGTAGACTAGTACAGACATGGGTGGCTACCTATCAGAATGTTTATAGGCATATTTATACACGTGAATTATAAATACAAGTACTTCCTTGCTCTGTCTGCTGGGAGGAACTAGAAACAACAACACATCACACTTACTACACAGATCTTAGTTTCTAATATCATTCTCCAATACAAGGAACTAAGGCTCTTTGGAGAAATGGCTGATTCTATAACTGGAACAGGGAATATACAGGGTGAGCCCTGAGCATCTTTATAGCATCCCAAGTAAGGAGGTGCTTAAAAAAATGATGTATTATGTCAAAGGCATTCAGGAGCAACTGAAAGAGCTCCAAATGGCCAAAACTGGAATACTTTGGAAATTTATAGTATTGGATTGTAATACCAAGTATAATATAAATATTTATAAATCCTAACTGATATAAATAAATAATTGAATAAATAATTGAAGGAATAGAGACACATTTCTTACACAGAAGAATTCCAAATAATTTACTTCACTGCCACAGAGGAGGGCTATAGTTCCCCACTCCTCAGGTGTAGCCTGCTCATAGTCACCCCTTCCAAGAGTACAGCGTGGGAGTGGGGAAACAAATAGGAGTAACTTTGTGGTGGAGAAACGTGACGACCACTATACCATCCAGATGATAACTTTAACAGCAACAGTGGTAAGTTGTGTTGATAGCATGTATCTTGATATTATGGGATGAAAATTGCACTTTGCCTCTGTGATCTTCCTTTCAAAAAGCCACAGTGCCAGTCTAATCATGAGAAAACCACTGGACAAATCCCAATTGAAGGACGTTCTGCAAAATATCTGACCGAGACTTCTCAAAACTGTCAAGCTCAGCAAGAATAAGAAAAGCTGAAAATACTGTCACAGTCTTGGTGAAATACTTGCTATCATAAGAAATGACACAGACAAATAATTTTCATGGAAGGCAAATAAAAGGCTAGTTTGCTGAGATGTTCCTGTTGGCAACTGATTTAGGACTTGTGCAGTCTATTGTCCTCTGTCTCTAGAATGAGACCTTCTGGTTGATAGTTGTATATGGTGATAGTTGTATAAGTCATAGTTGTATATGGTACAGTTCACTCTACGAGAGTCTCATCATTTAATATTATCAAATAGTTTTTAATAGTATACTTTGGATCACAATCCTTGACTATTAATTTCTACATATGTGACAAAATATTTGTTAGGGTCCTTAAACATTTTATAAGTGATTACTGAGAAGAATTTGACGGGCAAATTAGGAAGGTATAGAGCTTCATCGGGAACAGATTTTATCAACATTCCCTTAGTTTTAAGCTGTGTTTAGGCTACAGGAAAACCACTGCAATTTGCCTCTTAAAATAATGTATTTTCCATGTAATGGAAACTCTTCAAGATAAAACTTTTTATGTGTTCTACCTTTAGGCAGAAACCTTAAACTTCAGGCAGAAGTTTCAAAGTATTGATCTCACTCTTGCAATTTTATTTTTGGAATAAGATATCCTTATGGGAAAGTTGTCTTACTGGTATTCTGTCTAAATATGGCAACCAGGATGGAAAAGAGTCTTCACAGAAATATAATCAACTATGTTATAAAAAAAAAAGACCCCAAAAGATCACTAAAATCTTTAACAGATTATTTTTTCTTCTTTTCATAAAACTTTATTACAATTAATTAATGTGCTTTAGACAACTACTTTGTGAGAAGCACTGTGATTATGTATATTATAATCTATGTCTTGATAAGTAATAAAATATACATTGAATAAAATTTGCAGAGTGGAAATAAAAATACAAGCCTGACCTCTTATCTACATGCTTTGGATTATATAATAGATTCAACTGTTTAGATGAGAATTAAATGTCATTTGCATAATTATGTCCTGACTTATTATCTTTATTTTCTGACATATTGCAAAGGTTGCCTGTGAAAATCATGACTATTATATTTGTGTGACATAAAATTGATAAAAATTATATGAATTTTTTTCTTTTTAATTGTCATATGAAGCCAACTATTTGGAGACTGAGTTTGCAAAACAAAATGCTGTATTTCACATTAGATTATTAACAAGAAAAACACCAGAAACTGGTAGGAAAGTGGATAACTGGGTGGACCACTACTAAATATAGTGAGCTTGTAAAAATTGTCTTATGTAGATTAGTGACCTGCAATGTTTCTTATGTTTGGAGGTTAAAATTGCTGTTAGAACACTTTGTTCATATAAAAATTCACTTATTTTTGCAGTTTTCAAAATTTACTTCAGTTAAACATTTGAAAATCTGAAGCTCTTCACGCCTGTCACTTACCATCAAAATGCAGTGTTGGCCGCGGCCTGGAGGGGATTGGTGTAGCTGCGTGAGCGTGCTCAGGTACATTTGATCCAGCTTGAGCCGCTGGTCCAACAGCGCGGCTCTGGGTTTCCGTTTTCAGTATAATCCTCACATAGCGAAGAACTCAGAATCTACCTTGCATAATGGCTGGAAAAGAACTGGTTTTTCCAAATCCAACCAGTTCAGATTGAAGAAAAGGAGTCAAATCCCTCTTGGGATTAGGATATCAAAGAAAAAGAAATGAGAAGAATTTTAGGGGCACATACCTCTAAAATTGCAGTCAGGTTGAGAATTCAGAGTTCAGGTCCCCATGCCATTGCCTCACGTGCACTGTAGAAATCACAGATCTGCTCCTACAAAGGTGAGGATTCTGGTTCCCGTCCCCATCAAGTTTACCCCAGAGGTGGTGCGCGCTCTCTTTTTCTCTATCTCTCTCTCTTTCTCTCTCCCTCCTCTTCCTCTCTCCCCGTCTCCCTTTTCTCTTTCCCTCCCCATTCATCTCCAGGGGTTGTTTTTCATGGCGCGTGAGAGTTTGAGCCACTCCTGCTTGAATGCTTCTCCGATCCTACATGATATGAAAGGGGGGAACAGGCTTGCTGTCCCCGAGCCTCATGGAGAGTCACTTGGGTCCCCCAGGTTGCTCTTGCGTGGAATGATTGTCAGTTCTGATAGAATAACGTTCTTATTATGGGGCGCCAAAAAGAATTCTGGTGTAAGAGGAAAGATCAAGGAAAAAAATATGTTATGAGTATCTGTGCTGCACTCAGAAGTTACCTATTTCTGATGCACCTAATTTCCCAAAGGAACACCTGATGATAAAATCTCGTAGAATGCCTGTGCCGAGGAGTCTCCCCTTGCAGAGCGTCCCCAGTGGCAGAGAAGCCAGCTGTGGCATGAGGAACAGGGCAGATGCATTTCAATCCTGCCTTCGACACTAGCTAAAGTTCCTCATTAGGGGAAAGAAAAAAAACAGTCTGTACAAACATAATTTAAGATTTTAAAAAAATCATTAATCAAATTGACTATCTCTGATATTTGTCTCGAGTGATTTTTCTAACATAGTAAAGATGTAAAAGCCATCTTTTGTCACCTTAAAATTTACGAACTGAAGTAGTAAGATTGTTTGAGTCAATATGTAACATTCTTTTGAAACCATTAGGTAATCATGGCCGCCAGTGGCTTCATTAACCCATAATCTCATCTTATTAACATGTAAGTTAAAGTCTGCTCTAAATTGCTTTAGCACAAAATGACAGTAGGGGAGGAGGGAGGAAAGTCATGAAAGTCAGTCTGGAATCAGAAGTTCACATCAATTTCCTCTGAACATTGACTGAACCTGGCACGCAACAGGGCATAACCATTGTTTGCTTAATTCCCAGTAAAAGAAAAATGAAAAATAAAACATGAAATCAAAATAGTTTTGTGCAAAAGGGTGCAATGCGCACCCTCCGAGAGATGGACATGCTTGGGACTGGGACTTGGGGGGAAGGAGGGGCAAGGGCATCATATGTAACCTAAACACCTGTACCCCTATAAACAAGAAACAATAAAAAAATAAAAATAAATAAAAAATAAAATAGTTTTGTGCAGCATTTTTCAAACTGACCTGGTGGCATTCCTTTATAGTTAATATGGGGAAGAAAGTAGGGAAGAGATGAACGAGCTGAGGTTCCAACCACTTTCTTTCTTCTGCCGGTTACTTTATTTTGAAGATTTTTGTTGACATATACATAGCATGTGCTACCTATATATAGACATTACATTGAGCAAATAAGAGATCACCAAAAAAAAGGATGATCAGTTTCATTGCCCGAAAATGTATAACCACATCTTTCCTGTTGTCTTTCCAAAAGTGAGGGAATCATTTTAATATCTTCAAAATAAATAACTATGACTTACTTTTGAGTTTCAGTCTCCTGAGCAGAATTGTTGGAATGGGCCTCATGACCTTTTGAAAATTAATGGGAACTAGCTGGGCTGTCTCATAGCCCCTCTGCAGAAGGCTTAATGAAAGAATACTACAATGGAGGAAAGCAAAGACATTTTTAAAAATTGCATTTTTTCTTCTAAGTGAAACCAATTATGAAAATTTCAGTCTCAATACTAATTTCAAATTAAAATATATTCTAGATCAGGAATTTATGTATTTGGGTAATGTGTATTCAGGTTAATGCATGCTCCCACAAACGACACAGAGAAAAGCCAGATAAATTTACAAATTATGTATTTGAAGGCCTGAATGAACTGCAGAAGTTATGAAGATTAGAGAGACTAACATTCTAGGAATGGGAGAAATGTTCCCAGCTGAGCAGAGGAAACAGCTTTTGCTCCAATTCCAGGGCTGGGCTAAATAGTAAGGATGAAGAGCTGGCAGAGGAAGAAGGCTGTTACTAGGGAAAAAAAAATTAAAACACCAAACTTTTTGAGGCAGACGGAGTGTGGAGATTGGAGGCCAGCATCACGTGATTAATTCTCGCCACAAGACACCACTGCGGGAGGGGCTGGTCTGAGCACTCCCAGGAATTAGAGAGGAGCCTCCTGTATTCTCAAGATGCTCAGAACAAACCTGACCACGAAATTGTCCTGAGACAAAATAGGGGAATCAGAGACGGGAGTAATTGACACTGAGGATCCACAGTCACTTCACCAAGAAGAACTTAAAACCCTGCCTCCTGCTAGAAGAGGCAAGACCAGGCCTGCAGCTCTTAGAAAAGGACACAGCTGCGGGACAGAGAAAGACCAGGTGTGCTGGTATTCTTCTGCACCGGGGTGAGGAAGTTAGAGATTTAAGTCCAAAAGTAGCCAATAATGCACTCAGTATAATTGCAAATTAGAAGCTTTGTAGAATTGAAGCATAAAGAGCTCAGTTAATATTCTCTGAAAGAAAGAACTGGTTCTTCCATAGCCTTTGAAGGCTCAGCAGACAAACTCGCAATGAGAAGCCCTAGAAATCTACAACAGATTGATTTTTAGCAAACTGTCAAGTGTTCTGACCCAGCCCAAACCCTGGCTGATGGAGGTGATCGGCCTAAACCTGTTTTGAGAAGGAGGCATAGCCTCCCTAATGGAAGATAACCACCTGGAGCATCTGTGATTTCACACACTGTCCAGAATATGGTAAAAAAAGGTTGTGTTTATTAAATGAAGTATGATCCTGTAATCAATAGTAAGAGAAACAAAACAGGATGGGAGCAGAGCCGCAGATGATTCAGATCTTAAAATTAGCAAACAAGAAATTTAACTATAATTAATAACTTTAAGAAAATAAAAAAATAGATAAAAGAATGAAGAATTTATTTGCATAATTTGCATCTATAAAAATAGTTAAAATTCTAGAACTAAAAAAATACAATATTGAAATTGATTTTGCTAATGGATAGTTTTAAAACAGATTGAACATACTATAAACAAAGTAATTTAACTGGAAGATAGGAAAATGGAGAATACTGTTACTGAATCTTAAGTAGAAGAAATAATAATAAAATATAATAGAAATAATAGAAAAGATTATAAGAGTTATTAAGATCATGCTCAAAAGTCAAACATATTTGTAGTTGGAATTAGAAAAGTTAGAAAATAGTCAGCGATAGAAATAAGATTTGTAGATGTGATTGATAATTTTCCAAAATATAAGAAAAATATTAACTCGCAGATTCAAGAACTTCAATAATCACCATCAGAATAAATACAAAAAATAACACTTCCCCGAATCAAAGACCAAGAGAAAAAGCAATTGTTTAAAACAAGGTACTTAAATGCTCACTGAGAGAGTCAATGTCTTTTCCCTAGGACCTTCAAAGGAGCACCAGTGAGACTTAGGAGTGACAAAATGACAGACAATAGAAAATGGAATGAAAAACATGGAAAGTTGAAGAAAAATGCCACTTTACAAGTCTATTCCAAGCAAAAGTGTCCTCCAAAGTGAAGTTGACTTCAAGAAGCAAAACTGAAGCAATCAGTTACTAACAGTTTCGCACTAAAAAAAACGAATAAAGGGAGTTTATCAAGCAAGAGACAGAAGAAAAGGCAGTGTGAAATGGAGACACAAAGGCAGAATGGCAGTGTGAGTAAGTATGAGGAGCACTGATTGTACAAAACTAAAACAGTGATGCTTTGTGTGGGTTAAAATTTGTGCAGAACTAAAATGTGTGGCAACAGCACGGAGAGGGAGTAACCGGTGTAAGCAAGATTGAAGCAGAAGACAGAATGTGGTAAAACTAGTAACTTGTATGAAACAATTGCAGGTCAGAAATAAATGTTGTCATCTCTAGATTAACCAATGAAAAAAGAAGAAAAGGATATATGACTAACAAAAAAGACAGAGTGAGAATAAAATACTAAATTAATATTGTATTTATACAAACAAGGAAAAAGCGGAAAAAACAAGAATGTTAAAAGTCTTGGCAAAGTAGAAAGCAAAGAATTTTAAAAGTTAATAAAGAGAGGGGAAAAGAGTTAAAATAATCTAAGATCCTAGCAGAATGGAGAAAATGGCAAGATTAATAAGTTGCAATAAGTTATGGATCAAAGTTAAGTTATCCACTAAAAGAAGAGTAAAGAATGTATGACTACAAAGTTAATAAAGAATAAAAATGGAATACTAAAAATAATGTTTCATCAGTACAAAAGAATTCAAGAATGGAATATAAAATAGATTTGTCAAATATAAAGCAAATAATAAAGCTAAGTTTAAAAAAAACACTAGCATTTAATAATAATAAAGAGAACAATTCAACAGAGAGTCAGAAAACTTAATATTCACTCAATAAGTTGACTTCAAAATTATGTTTATAAATTCACAAACCAAGAAGACTAAATCCACAAGCATAGTAGGAGCTTTCACATAACTAATGGCCCATCAAACAACAGATAACATAAGTGAAAATATAGAAATTTTGAGTACCACAATAAATAAATAATTTAATTGATGTATTTAACACCTAATGGAGCTAAATTCACATTTTTAAAGTGCAAATGACAAATTTACCACATAAGAAATTTCTGCGAAGTTCAAAGAATCACAAACATTCAATGTATCCTTTTCAGCACAATTAAATTAATAGCAAAATTAATAGTAAAACAGAAAAATACCAGGACTTAAAACATTCTTCAATAAGTCACGATTCAAAGATAAAATTGACAGAATTTTAAAATATATTGACAGAATGATAATGACAATAAAATGTATTTTTGTATTTCCTAGAGTCTAGGAAATTTTAAACCTTGAACTTTAGGAAAAGAGTAAATCTGCACATGAATGAATTAAACTTCTTACCTGAAGAAAATGATTTTAAAAATGAAATTAAAGCTAAGGAAAGTAAAGTCAAGGAAGTATGCAACTGAGAAGACAATTCAGTGAAATACATTAACATATATACATACTATAATATATAACAACATACAGATACAGATACTACAGATATTATAAAAGGAGACATAATAGAGAAAAAGAACAAAGTTAAAATATTTTCCTTGGAAAGAGTAGTAAAATTGATATTGTCCAGGATAACCATATCATAAACTTGAAAAACAAGTCTTAGTAAATTTCAAAAGACTGAGCACCTTATCTGACCAATACGGAATGAAGGTATTAGGTAATTAAATATGAAATGTCCAACTTTGAATACAAAGTGTGGTTTATTATATCTCAAACAAGAAGCAGCACAATTAATCAAAGTATATGCCTAAACTGTCAACACAGTTTTCCCATCTTAAGGGTAGCTTGTTTATGACAGCAGCGAAGAAGCCTGGAGAGCAACTGACAACTAAATTGCAAAAGGCGTTTTCCACAGCTTGTTGAGAATTGAATATTTTTCTTTGCAAGAAGTGGTCCGAAGCTGGAAGAAGTGGTAGCCAGTTGGTGCAAGGTCTGTTGAATATGGTGGATGACAGAGAGTTTCCAAGTCCAGCGTCTGTAGTTTGAGCAGCGTTGTTTATGCGACATGTGGTCTAGCGTTGTCTTGCAAGAGGATTGGCCTGCCTCTATTGGTCAATCTCAGCTTGTTAATCACAAGCATCCTCATCATGTCATCTAATTGATTGCAGTAGACATCCAGTGTAATCGATTGACCAAGTTTCATGAAGCTATAGTGAATAATACCACTCTGGACCACCAAACACACACCAGTAGATTTTTTTCATGAATATTCAGTTTTGGACTGTGTTTTGGCACTTTGTCTTTATCCAACCATAGTGCCAAATGCTTGTGATTGTCAAAAAGAATCCATTTTTCATCACACATAACAATACAGTGTAGAGATAGTTCACCTTTATGTCATGACAGCAAAGAAAGGCAAGCTCCGAGATGATTTCTCTTCTGACTCTTGTCTAATTCATGTGGAACCCATCTATCCAGCTTCTTTACTTTGCTGATTTGCTTCAACTGGCCCAGTATTGTTGGAGTAGTAACATCGTACCGTGCTGCTCATTCACAGGTAGGTTGAGATGGATTTGCTTCCACTACAGCTTTTAGCTCATCATTTTTGACCTTGGTCTCAAGTGACATACATGGCTCCTTTTCAAGATTAAAATCACCAGAACAGAACTTCTCAAATCATCAATGTACAGTGCATTCATTGGCCACATCCTTCCCAAACACTTTGTTGATATTTCAAGCTGTCTGTCCTGCATTGGTTCCACAATGGAACTCATATTCGAAAATAATGAGAATTTTGACTTATTCATGGTTTCACAAAAATTGCTCTAAAAAATGTGAAAGATAATCAGAATTCCCAATGTGCATTTGAAAGATTGAGGATGTACCTTCACAATAAACATAAAACAAGAAGTGTCAAAGTGAAATGTCAGAGATATCAACTGTCAAATTTAGCACTTAAGGAAATAGGACATTTCATACTTAATAATCAATTGCACTCCAGCATACAGGAATATTGAAAAATTCACAAACATTTGAAAATTATACAACACATTTTAAACAACCAATGGATCAAAGAAAAAAACTACAAGAGGAATTAGAAACTGTTTGGAGATGAATGGAAATGGAAACACAAAATGTCAAAACTTAGGGATGCAGTAAAAGCAGTAGTGCTCAGAGGGAAATTTATAGCAGTAAATGGCTGTATCTTAAAAAGAAAGGAAGAGAAATCTGAAATCGATAACCTAACTTTACATCTTAAGGAACTAAAACTTTTTTAAAAAATTCAAGCTAAACCCAAACCTAGAGGAGAAAAAGGAAACAATATAGATTAGCTCAAAGATAAACAAAATAGAAGAAAGAAAATCAATAAAGAGGATTAATGAAACCAAAAATTGGTTCCTTGAAAACATTAGCAAAATTATAAACTTTATCTTGACTGACAAGAAAAATAAAAGAGAGAAGACTCAAATAACTAAAATCAGATATGGAAGGGGGCCATTACAACTGACCTTCAGAAATGAATATATATATGTATATATATAAAAGAACACCATTAAAAATGTATGCATCAAACTAGATAGCCAAAATGAGATGGAAAAATATTTAGAGATACATAAATTACAAAATAGATTCAAGAAGAAATAGAATCTGAACAAATCTGTAACAAGTGAGAAGATTAAACAGTAATGAAAAATACCCAACAAAGGAAAGTCCAGGACCAGATGGCTTCACTAGTGAATTCTACCCAAATATTTATGTAAAAATTAACACATCTTTCTCAAAATCTTCCAAAAAATACAAAAAGAGGGAACACTTCCTAACTCAATCTATAATCTATACCTACCTGGACAATGACATCAAAAGAAAAAAAAAGTCAGGCCAATATTCCTTAAAAATACAGATGCAAAAATTCTCAACAAAATACTAGCAAAGTGAATACAATAGCATATTAAAATGATTATTAACTATGACCAGGTAGAATTTATCATAGGAATGCATAAGAAAATCAATCACTGCAATGCACCATATTTATAGAACAAAGGGAAAAAAAAGCATACATCATCTCAATTAACTCAGAAAAGTCACTTAACAAAATCCTTCATGTTAAAAACTGTCAAAAAAACAAAAAAAATATCAAAAAAACGAAACACCTGAGACTGGAAGGGAACTATCTCAACATGATAAATGACATTTGTAGAAAACCACAGCTAAGTTCACACTTGATGGTGAAAGTCTGAAAACTTTCCCCTATGATCAGGAACACAACAAAGAGGCCCACTTTCACTAATGCTATTCAGCATTTTACTGGAAGTTCTAGCCAGAGCAGTTGAACAGGGGAAAAAAAATGAATATATAAAAGTAATCAAATTGGAAAGGAAGACATAAAACTTTCTCTATTTGCAGATGAATGATCCTACATACAGAAAATCCCAAAGATTCCACAAGAAAACTGCTAGAGCTAATAAACAAATTCAACAATGTTTCAGAGTACAAAATTAACATGCAAAAAGCAAATATGTTTCTGTTCAACTTCAGTGAACAGTCTGAAAAAGAAATTAAGAAAGTAATTACATTTATAATAACATCTAGAAAAATGAAATACCTAGAAATACATCTTTCCAAGGAGGTAAAAGAAGTATATGTTAAAAACTAAACTTTAAAACATTGCTGAAATAACTTAAAGCCTAGGTAAATGGAAAGACATTATGTGTTCATGGGTAGGAACACATATTATTAAGATACAGAACACCTATCAAATTTCCTATAGCCCTTTTTGCAGGAATAAAAAATCCATTGCTTAAATTTATATGAAATCTTGAAGGCACAACAGAGGTAAAAGACCGACTTACTAATTTCAAAACTTACAACAAAGTGAAAGTAAGTATCACAATGTTATGCTGGCATAAGGAGAGACAAAGGACCAATGGAATAGAATAGTAAGCCCAGAAATAATTCTATACATCTATGGCCAGTTGATTTTTGACAAGGAAGTCAAGTCCATTCAATGGGAAAAGGACAGTCTTTTCAACAAATGGCCTTGGCACAGCTGGATTTCCATACACGAATGAAAAAAGTCAGATGTCTACCTCATATCATATATAACAATCAACTAAAAATGAATAAATGACCTGAATATATGAGTTAATATCATACAATGCTTAGGATAAAATAAAGGGGTAAATGAATCTTCATGACCTTGGATTAGGCAATGGATCTTTAGATATAATACCAAAACCAAAAACTAAATAAATTAATAGATAAACAGAACTTCACAAAAACTAAAAAAAAAAAAAAAAAGACTTTTATGTATCAAAGAACATTATCAAAAAAGTGAAAAACAATCTGTAGAATAGGAGAAAATATTTGCCAATCATATATCTCATAGTTGAATACCAGAATATGTAAATAACTCCCACAAGTCAATAACTAAAAGACAAACCCAATTTAAAAATGGGCCAAAGACTTGAGTAGACATTTCTCCAAAGAAGACATACGAATGCTTAAAAAGACATTACAAAGTACTCAACATCCCTAGTCGCTAGAGAAATTCTTACCAAAACCATGAGATATCACTGCATATCTACTAGGCTAGTTATGATACAAGAGAAGTGAAAGGATGGGAGGGTAGAAAAGACCGTTTGGTGACCGCGTGGAGAAAGTGGAACTCTCACACACTTCTGGTGAGAATGTAAAATGGGGCCGCTGTGCAAAACAGCTTGGCAATTCTTCATAGGCATAGGATTACCACATAACCCAGAAAGTCCTCTCCAAGGTATATATCCAAGAGAATTGAAAACAGGGACTCAAATAGATACTCGTAAGCAGCATTATTCACAATAGCCAAAAAAGTGGGAAAAACTCAAGTAATTCTCAACAGATGAATAAATAAACAAAACGCAATATATAAAAGCAATAGGCTATTATTTGGCCATAAAAAGGAATGACGTTCTGATACACATTATGACATGGATGAACCCTGAAAACGTTATGCAAGGTGAAGTAAGCCTAACACAAAAGGACAAACATTGTGTGAATCCACTTACATGAACTATCTGGAGCAGGCAAGTGAATAGACTGAATAGACGAGCAGTCCCCAGGGGCAGGGGGAAGGGGGTGTTACTAAATGGACATACAGAGTTTCTGTTAGGGGTGATGAAACCTTTTGGCAACAGATAGTGGTGATCATTGCAGAACACTGCAAATGCAATGCATGCCACTGGAACTGCCACTTAAAATGGTTAAAATGGAAACTTTTATGTTATATATATTTTACCACAGGACAAATTTTAAAAATTACCAATATAATATAGCACATTAATAGAAAATGGAGAAAAAGAATATGAAAATATTGAAAGATACAGTGAAAGACATTACCAGAATTCAGCATTCGTGCTAAAAATTCTAACAAAGTAGGAATAGAAAGAAATTTTTTTAATTTCAGAAATCAGAAATCAAGCATTGACAGGAATCATTAACAAGCAGCCTCTGCAGAGCGGAGAAATCCCTCTAATTCCCCACACTGCATCTGAAATGCCAGCAAGGCGTCAGCTTAGGTCTAAGCACAAGGCCCCAGCTTGAGTGTATCAGACTCGCCTTAACAAAGGCTGGTGTTAGGCCCCGCCAAGATCCACAGGCGATGCGGAATTTCGAGTTTGCATCCTATCAAATATACATTGTGACACAGATATCAGACTCTCCACAGATCTCCCCTAACAAAGAGTAAAGCGAAGCCTCCACAAGTTGAAAATCATTAGCCAGCAGTTGACCTGCCTATGAAAATAAAACATCGACTCTCTTCAGTGGAAGAATACACATCGTCTAAAATGTCCACCATACAGTAAACTGTGTAATATATACGAAGAAACCAAAACATAATTCATAATCAAGAAACATGCAGAAGTTAGAAGAAACAAACTGAGATACCCAAACCTTGCATTAAATATGAAAAAGATTTTAAAGCAGCTATTATAAATGTGTTTGAGGGTATAAAGCTAAACAATCTAAATGAGTTAACAGATGGAAAACCTCAGCATAGAAAACATCAGAAAGGAAAATATGAGAATGTAGAACAGAGTAGTACTAAAACATTTCACAGCGTGGAGTAAACAGAAGATCTTTGATGGGAGAAGGAAGTGTCTAAAGTCAAGTCAATAGAAATCGTACAATCCAAAGAGCAGAGAAAAAGATGTATGGAAAATGAGCACAGCCACAGGCATGTGTGGAATAGTGTCACAGCGTGTAGACTTCCTCAATGAAAAAAGGGAGAAAGTAAATTTAAAAAATGTCAGAAAAATTAAATTTGATGAAAAACACTGACTTAAAGAATCAGGAATCTCACCAAGCTGCAAGCATAAATATAAAAATAAAGAAAGAAAGGAAAAGGAAAGAAAAGCAAGAAATCAAGAAAGGAAGAAAGAAAGAAAGAAAGAAGAGAGAGGGTTGAGGGAAGGAGATGCAAAAGGAAGGAGAGAGGTAGGGAAGGAGGGAGAAAGGAAGGAAGGAGAAAAATCAAATAATCAAATCCAGGAATATAATAGTAGAACAGCCAAAAACAAAGATAAAGAGAAAAATGTTATCATCAGTCAGGGAAAAAAGAGACATCATATACAGAGGAATGATGACTCATATGCAAAGTGAATTTTCAACAGAACTTACAGAGGTCAGGCAATGCAATAACATCTTTGAAGTACTAAAAAAAATCTGAATTCTATATTCAACAAAAATGCACTTCAAAAATGAGAGTTAAATAAAGATGTTTGCTAATAAGCAAAAACTGAGTTATCTTTTCAATTGACCTACACTACAAAAAAATGCCAAAAGCTGTTTTTAGGGTTGAAAGGAAATGGATTCACAGGAAGACACAAGATAAAATACTAAATAATAAAATTTTGATGAATGTCAAAGATGTGGGTTTTCCCCTTTTTGTAATTTCCTTATAAGATATCTGACTATTTAAAGTAAACAACAATAACATCAAATAGCGTTAGATACAATGTTGGAAATTTGCAATGGATGAGCAATTGAAAGTGTCAGATATGACGTGGCATTTGGGTGTGAAGCAGTAACACAGCATAGATTGGAACAAGGGAAGGATGCACATTGTCCGTGCTAGGCCAGCCACCAGGCAACCGTGCGTGCACCCTGATTGACAGGCGTGGAGAGGCTGATGAAATACTAACGCTGCCGAGAGGCGACAGGGCTCTTTCACATAAGCCTCGGTCTGGGGGAGCTGCCGGCTGGGCATGGACTTGGTATCTGCGTTGCTGTCTTCCTGTGGAAAGATTAGATGAGAAAGTACTTTTTGGTCTTTATGGATGCCCCAGGACACAGAGACTTATCAAAAATGCGATTGCAGGCACATCTCAGGCTCAGTGTGCTTTCTTGGGCTGTTTGTCGCTGCTGGTGTTGATGAATTTGAAGCTGATGTCCCCAGGAGCGGTCAGACTGAGACGGTGCCCATCTGGCCTTCGCAGAGGGTATGAAGCGACTAATTGCCGATGGCAGTAAAACTAATTCCACCTAGCCACTCGACAGTCATAGAAATACATGGAATTGCTGCAGCAGTCAGAATCTACATTAAGAAAACTGGCCACACCCCTAACCCAGTACGATCAGCGCTGATTTCGGTCGGGAGTGGTAAGAACGTGCCGGTCCAGAAGCAGCGCAACCTGGTTCAGGGCACCCCAGTGCAACCGCTCCGCTCCGAGCCCTGCGTCGCACCCCGGCGCTAGGCGCCACCTGCAAGCCCTGGCATCAGCCCCCTGAGAGATGGACTAATTCGATGGTGTTTGTACTGTTCTCATAGGCTGTGTGAAGAGAGACCTGGTTTTTTCCTACTTTTTATGGGTTTTTTTGTTTTTGTTTCTGTTTGTTTTGTTTTTTTTTGTATTCAACACCAAAACTTCCCAGGGAATTGCTAAGGCAAAATATTTGCATGTGGGAGTTGCAGTTGCTCAATCTACTATCTGCTAAAACTTGGGGATGAGAATTTGATATTTTAGGGTTAAGTGGTTTAGAGCAGGAAGCGAGGTGGTTTTGCTTATGTCTAAGTGAAGATGAGGGGCCATCCCTCAGTATTGCTTTGAATATTGAGTGAAAAGCTATGGGAATGGTTTTTCAGTTGTAATACTTCACATTGCTTAGGAGAGAAAAGTAAGAGCAACTTATAATTTATATAAGCTATTATGCAAGGACCAAAGTTCTATGATGACAAAGGCCATGTGTTGCCTAGCAACATAGAACTTTATTTTGTGTAGTTCTAGCAATATTGAGTAAATTTGACAGTATAACTTCAATCCATTAACTTAATCCATTCTTCCATTCACAGATGACACAGTGTAAAACCAAACAAGCCGAAGTGTAAAGCTTATAGTACATATTAAGATGTGCCCTTCTTTTAACAGTTAGCTGTATCCACTGTCTAGGAAAATAAATATGTTTGAAGTTGGAAAAAAGAAAATAGTAATGGGAGAAGTAGACAAATATTCAATCATTTTTAGAGGTTTTAACAAGCTTCTATCAGTAAGTGTTGGGAAAAAAAGCCAAATAATAACTAAAGTTATAGCAGACTTGAAGAATACCATCTGTCAACTTGACCTAATTTACATTTATAAAGCACTTTACCCAACAGCTTTAGACACACATGATTTTGAAGTATTCATGGAACATTCACCACAAAAGATAAAAGCTTGGCTATAAGTCTCTGTGGCTTTCAAAGTTTTGAGATACTTTTTCTGATAGTTTTTTTTAAAAACAATCTTATTGAAGCATAATTGACATACATAAAACAGCCCATATCTAAAGTATACAGTTTGATGTTTTAACGTATTTATATGCTCATAAAATCATTCCAGTAATAACAGTCTTTCTCAACAGTGTGTCTGTGACGTTTTGTGCGCCCTCTCTCCCAACCCTCCCTGTGCCCTCAAACCTAGTCCCCACGTAAACAGGTGTGCGATGGTTGATTTTATGAGTCAGCTTGGCTTGGTTGAGGGACACTCAAAGAGCTGGTAAAACACTATTTCTGGGTGTGTGTGTGAGGTGTCTGCTGCAGAGATTTTCATTCAAACCGGTGGACTGAGTAGTGAAGACCACTCTCCCCATGTGGGTGGGCATCATCCAAACCCCTGAGGGCCCCAGTAGCACAGAAAGTCTCTTCTGGAGCTCGACATCTGTCTTCTGCCCTCAGACATCGGACTTCTGACTCAGGCCTTTGCATTCCAGCACTTACACCAGCCATCCGCCCTGCGTGTCTGGCCTGCCGCTGTGGAGTGGAAGTTACAACACTGGCCACCCAGGTTCCCAGGCTTTCAGACTCAGACCAAATCACACCACCGACTTCCCTGGTCCCCCAGCTGACAGACAGCACGTGATGGCACGTCCTGGGACTCTTCGTACTCCATGATTGCGTGAGCCAATTCCCATAACAAATCTACCCTTACACATACGTGTCCTGTTGGTTCACTTTCTCTGGAGAGCTATGATGTATACAAAGTGATTTGCTTTATGCCATTATGGATTAGTTTGCGTCTCCTAGAATTTATATACAAGATCGTGCATCTGTAAAGTTGAGTATATCAATAGTTCATTCAATTTTTTTTTGTATATCCATTTATCTATTGATGTATATTTAAGTTGTTTCCAGTTTGGGGCTATGAACATTTATTTACAAAACATTGTAGGGATATAGATTTTTATTTCTCTTGGGTAAATAATTGGGAGAGGGATGATGAATCAATCATAGGGTAAGTATATGTTATCATTTTAAAAAACTGTCCAACTACTTTACAAAGCATTTGTATTCTTTGTGTGTGAAGAGTTTAGTTGTTTCACATCCTTGCCAACACTTGCTGTGGTCAGTCTTTAAAAATTAGACTTTCTATTAGGTGAGTAGTGGCATGTCATTGTGTTTTTGATTCACATTTCTGTAATGTGTGATTATGTTCAACATCTTTTCATGTACTTATTTGCCATCTACATATTTCCTTTTGTGAAATGTTTGTGCAAGTGGGTATTTTGATTTATTATTAAATTTTGAGGGTGTTTAAAAATATCCAAGATACTTCCTGATAAAGTGTGAATTACAAGTATATTATTCTTCCTGTGTGTGTGTGTGTCTTGTTTTTCATTCTTTTAACAATATCTTTCAAACAAGTTATTAATTCTAAAAAAGTCCAATTCATCAATTGTTTTCTATTACAGGTTGTGATTTTGGTAAATAAAGAAAATCTTTGCTTAACTCTAGGGCACAAATATATTCTGTTTTCTTCAAATGGTTTTGTCTTTGCTTTTGCCTTTAGATCCATGAGCCATTTAGTTTTTGTAAATGTTGTAAAGACTAGATCATTTTTTTGAATATAGATATTTAATTATTCCAGTATTATTTTTTTAAAAGACTATAATTTCTCCAACAAATTGCTTTTGACCTCTGTTGAAAATCAGTTTATCGTATGTGTGTGAGTCTTTTCCCGTATTCTATATTCTGTTTTATATATATTTGTACGAATTCAGAGTAAAATAATAAAATTGGAGCAAAAATTGATGAAATAAAAGCTGGAAAAAGAAGTGTAAACATTTAAAAAGCAAAGAATTGGTTCTGCAAAAATATTGATTGAATTAATAAACACTTAGCAAGAATAATGAAAACACAAAAAGATAAAACACAAATATCTAAAATCAAGAACAAAATAGGAGATAGCACAAAAGATCCTATAGATACTAGAAAAATAATAGGGAAATATTAGACACTTATATATCAACACCTTTAATTATACTATTAAAGGTATAATTAAAGGTATATAAAAATATATCAATACATTTAATTATAGTATTAAAGGTATTGATATATTAAAGTAAATAGTAAAATTGACAAATGGCTTTTAAAATAGGAAAACTTCATTGCTCCTTATGTAGTAAAGAATATAAATTTATAATTTACAACCTTCCCACAAAGAAGTCTTGGTCCAGACACTTACACTGTAAATGCGATCAAACACTTGAAGAAAAGCCCACCTGGTCATGATGAATTATTTTTTTGATGTGCTGTTGGATTCTGTTTGCTAAGATTTTGTTGAGGATTTTTCATCCATATTCATGAGGGATATTGGTCTGTAGTTTTCTTTTTTGTTGTGTCCTTTTCTGGCTTTGGTATCAAGGTGATATTGGCTTCTTAGAATGAGTTGAGGAGGATAGAATCTTTCTTGATGTTGTGGAATAATTTCTGCAGTATAGGTATGAGTTCTTCTTTGTAGGTTTGGTAAAATTCAGATGTGAACCCATCTGGTCTGGGACATTTTTGTTGGAAGATTTTTAATGGTTGCTCCAATTTCTTTGCTTGATGTTGGTCTGTTCAGGAATTCTATTTCCTCCTGATAGAGCTTAGGGAGGTGTGTATTTGCAAGAATTTGTCCATTTCCTTCACATTTTGTAGTTTGTGTGCATATAGATTTGTATAGTATTCAAAGATAATGTTTCGTATTTCCGTGATGTCTGTAGTGACCTCTCCTTTTTCATTTCTGATTGAGTTTATTAGGAAAAATAATCACAATTTTATACAAAATTTATGAGAAAATACATGAGTTCATGGGACTGTACCTTGCGTATCTCTGTGTGCAGGCGTGTGTCTGGCAGAGGCCCTAGCTACCGCACTATGGAATGCATTGCTGCGTCTGTGGCAAGGCTCTTTCCCGTGGGCCCTTCCAAACCAGTGCCGGAGCTTGGCAGGGTTACTGAGGGAGACATGTTGCTAAGAGATTCCTGAACTCTCTGATGGGTGACTAGCTCTGGGACTCAACGGTGGCCTTGCTGAACTTTCTCTAGTGTGTCGCTGTATCCAAGAAGCTTCACCTCACCGTCCTTCCTGTCCCCACTCTCCTTCACTCACAGCCAGACTTGCAACCTGATGGCTCTCCACATACTCCTGGCTCCTTCCACATTTTCTCTCACAGGCATTTCCACTAATGAAGTGTTTGAATGCTTAATCCCTTCTGCTTCTTGCCTCAAGGAGAATCAAACAGTTGGAATGAAATGAGTGGCTCTAGGAGTCTGAGGAAGCAGGCGGCTGTGTGGACAAGGCTGGCTCATCCGTCACCCAGCAAAGAGGACTTGGCGAAGCTCTACTGTGCGGAGCAGTGATGATGGTAGGTGGCTGGTCACAGAGCTGATTCATCCATAAGTGTATCAAAATCATATGTCATCAGAGAAAAGCAAATTGAAACAAAAATAAGACACTAGAACATACCTATTAGAGTAGTCCACATCTAAACATTGACAACACCAAATGCCAGTGAGGATATGGAGCAGTGGGAACTCTAACTCATTCCTGGTGGAAATGCAAAGTGGTACAGCTGCCGTGGGAGATAGTTTGGCAGTTTCTTACAAAACTAAACACACTCTTAACAGCAATTGCACTCCTTGGTATTTGTCCAAAAGAGTTGAAAAGTTATGTCTACACAAAAATCTTCACTTGGATGTTTATAGAGGGTTTATTTATAATCGCCAAAACTTGTAAGGAACCAACATATCCTTCAGTAGGTGAATGGATAAATAAACTGTGGTACATACAGAGAATGGAAATGAGCTATCTAGCCACAAAGCATCACAGAGAAACTTTAAATGCATATTACTGAGTGAAAGGAGCAAATCTGAAAAGCTATATACTGTATCTTCCCAACTGTATGACCTTCCAGAAAAGGAAAAACTATGGAGACAGTAAAACGGCCAGTGTTTTCCAAGGGTTCGGAGGAGGAAGGGATGAATAGGTGGACCACGGGGGACTTTTAGGGCAGTTACAACACTCTGTATGACTGCAATGGTTGAGACATGTCATTATAAGTACACTTGTCAGAAACTATAGAATATGCAACACTCAGAGGGACCCTAATGTAAACAATAGTGCTTTAGCTAATAGTCTGTCAGGATGGTCTCATCAATTGGGGTTAATGAACCCCACTAACGCAAGATGTCAATAAATGGAGAAACTTGAGGGAAAGGTGCAAGGCAAATTGAAATTCTCTGTACTTACCACTCATTTGTCTGTAAACCTAAAACTCCTTTAAGAAATAAAGTCTATTAATTAAAAAAATTATAAAAGTCTTTTTAGCTCACAAGCCACACAAAAGCAGGTGGTGGACCAGATTTGGCCCTATCGTAGACTCTGGCAGACATCACCAAAGTGACTTTTATGCCAGATGGAGTCTCCTTACTAGAATACTTTAATAAGGTCAGGTCAGGTTGTGGTCTGTGGCCATTAAATTGGCAAATATTCTCCTTTATGTTCCAATTAGAAAAAAGAATCAGAAATAGTTCTTGTCCATGTGGGATAAACAACATTGCTTATTTAAGTTTAACTCAGGGCTACATTTACTCTTCTGCCTCCATCATAATATAGTCCGAAGAGTTCAGGCCAGTTGGTCATCTGGAAGGACAGCTCTCACATCCATTACGTTGGCAGCATCATGCTGACTGCACAGAATGAGCAAGAGCTGCAGCCCTGGTAAAGCACACATTCCCCGGCAGGTAGATACAAACCCTGCAAGGACATGAGAGCCGACCACTTCAGTGAGGTTTGTAAGGGCCCCAGTGGTCAGCGGCATGCCAAGATATCCTCTTTACAGTAAAAGACAATGTGTTGCATCTGTACGCTTAGCATAGACAAGAGCTTATGCTGCATAGAAGGCCTCTGAGGATTCTAGGGGCAGCATATTGTATCTCTAGAAATTTTGCTCTGGCTGTCAAAGGCTGCCAGTCTTGAATGGGGCCTGGCGCAGGGAAGGGCATTGTTTATGCCATCTGCTCTTTGGGCCATGTGACCGGGCTAACAATGCGGCATTGAGGTGTCCGTGTGGGGTGGAATGCAGCAGGGGCCTTAAGGAGGCTTCAGTGGGAGAGCCACAGCACAGGCCCGGCATCTAGGCAGGGCTGTATCCACAGCAGAGGACTATACACCCCTCAACAAACACCTTTTGGTGGGTTTCTGGGCCCTGGTGGAAATGAGTCCCTTGACCATGTTATACAATGTACCCTTCTAGAACCACCCATTTTGAGCTGAGTCCTATCAGACCTGGCAAGTTGTCAGGCTCGGAAGCAGGCAGAGGGCACAAACACAATGCATGAACAAATACTCCAGTGCCTCTACCAGAGCTGGCACCTGTGGCCACATGGGGGTGTGGTTCTCATACAGTCAGCCAAAAGAGAAGGAAAAACTCTGCACGTAGTTTACAATGGGTTGGACTTGTGTGGGTGTAAACTGGAAATGGATAGGAGCTGCACTGCAGACACAGGCTGAGATGGCCCTGAAAGATTAAAGGGGGAGTCTTCCCAGGGGCAGAGCTATGATCAGTGCACGTGGTCACCCACTTGCGTAGAAGGAAAAGTGGCTGGAAGTGAGACTCCATGGAGACTTCTGGGCAGGAGCCAATTACCTGGCCAAGTGCTTAGGGTCCTGGAAGAAAAATTATTAGAGCAGAGAGAAGGGGTTCTAGGGTAGAGGAACGCAGAAAATATAACGTGGGAATTGGGGCACAAAGTGTGAAAACATTTGTATACTAGGTTAATATCCTCCCAAAGGCATCTGCTATGGAAGAGCCACTGAACAACAACATGGATACCATAACCAGGCCAGCTGATATGAGTCAGCCTTTGTCATCACCCTTCCCAGAGCTGTCACAATAGACACAAGAACCAAGCCTAAGGATGGTGCAGCATGTGTACCCAGCACAGTGCTGCCTCTCAATGTTGACTTTCCTGCAACAGACACCAACATTGGGTCTCCAATGTTCCTTGAGGACACCAACTGGCCCCTTGATAGTAAGTTAGCTACATTGTGCTGGGGTCACATTCCAACTCAAAAGGATAGATGCCAGACTCACCAACTCCCATTTTCACTAACACAAATTTTTTATAATAAATTTCTTTCATGTTTAGAACTGTCTCAGCCTCTGCTTCTCAGAGGTCCTGAACTAACAAAATAGAGAAGAAAAAGACACTTCTTGATGCATTTTAATGAAGTCAGCAAAGCCCTAACAGATATATTACAAGAAATGAAAAGTACAGAGCATAGAATCAAATATCATCATCATTTGATATTATCAAATCAAATCACTCAACATAAAAACAGAAAAATACATCATAATTCAGTGAAGTTCATTCCAACAAGTTTCTTTCTACATTGGCAACTAATCAAAGCAATACACTGCATTAACAGATTGAAGGAGAAAAAAATATGATCATGTCAACAGATGAAGAGCAATCTACAGAATTAATGCAATCGCTATCAAAGTACCACCATCATTCTTTACAGATTTAGAAAAAATAATTCTACTCTTTGTACGGAACCAGAGAAGACCTCGTATAGCCAAAGCAATCTTAAGCAAAAAGAACAAACTGGGAGGTATCAGTCTGCCAGACTTCAAGTTGTACTACAAGTCTGTAGTAGCTAAAACAGCATGGTACTAACACAAGAATAGAGACATAGACCTTTGGAACAGGATTGAGAATCTAGAGGTGAAACCATCTGCATATTGTCATCTAATCTTTGACAAAGCAGACAAAAATATACACTGGGGAAAATAATTCCTTTTCAATAAATGGTGCTGGGAAAAGTGGATAGCTACATGCAGAAGATTGAAACTGGATCCCCACCTCTTGCCTCTTATAAAAATCAATCCTAGATGGGTAATAGACTTAAACCTAAGGCATGAAACCTTAAGAATCCTAGAAGAAAATGTAGGGAAAACTCTTTCAGACATTGGCCTAGCCAAAGAATTTATGAAGAAGACCCCCAAAGCCATCACAGCAGCTACAAAAATAAATAAATGGGACTTGATCAAATTAAAAAATTTTGTACAGCCAAGGAAACTATCATTAGAGTGAATAGACGGCCTACAGAATGGGAAAAAATATTTGTTCTCTACACATCCGATAAAGGGCTGATAATAAGAATCTATCTAGAACTCAAAAAAATCAATAAGAAAAAATCAAACAACCCCATCAATAATTGGCAAAGGACATGAACAGAAAATTTTCAAAAGAAGACAGGACAATTGCCAGCAAACATATAAAAAAATGCTCAACATCTGTAATCATCAGGGAAATGCAAATCAAAACCACAATGAGATATCACCTAACCACAGTGAGACTGGCCTTTATCAAAAAATCGCAAAGCAACAAATGCTGGCGAGGGTGTGGAGAGATAGGAACACTGTTACACTCCTGGTGGGACTGCAAATTAGTGCAACTTCTGTGGAAAAGAATTTGGAGATACCTCACAGAACTACATGTAGAACTACCATTTGATCCAGCAATACCACTATTAGGCATCTACCCAAAGGAACAAAAGTCATACTATAATAAAGACATCTGCACTCGAATGTTTATGGCAGCACAGTTCAGTATAGCAAGGATGTGGAAATAACCCAAGTGCCTGTCAATCCATGAGTGGATTAATAAAATACGGTATATGTCTACAATGGAATATTACTCAATTATAAAGAACAATGGTGATCTAGCATCTCTTATATTTTCCTGGATAGAGCTTGAGCCCATCCTTCGAAGTGAGGTATCACAAGAATGGAAGAATAGGTACTACATATACTCACCATCAAACTCTCACTGACTAATCAATACCAAGGTGCTCACACAGTAGTAATATTCTTTGGGGGT